>JAZHYW010045321.1:0-67426 GCA_037355805.1 Ixodes ricinus | reverse complement strand
GTAGATCGTTTTCTCCTCCGCTACGGTATCCCCGAAGAAAACGCCGCAGCGCGCAGCGCGCCGCCAGCCTTGTTTGCAAGTTCAAGGTCTCGTGGCGGATTACGGCTATCCGGGTGCTTAGCGGGCTGGGAAACGGTCTACATTCGTTCTTTTTTTATGTATCTCAAAAAAAAAAAAAGAACGACCACAAGATTTTTTGCAGTCTCTCTCTCCGACTCTCTTGCGTCACCTTTCCTGCAGTAAATAGCAACGATTTGACGTAGTGCTTGCGTACCAAAGAACATCACGTTTCACAACAAATTAGATCAAAATCTCAGCGTCTTAAAAATTCGAGACCCTGGATAAAGAAAAAAAAAAAAAATGGGGGCGATACAAATTGCTTTAATTCTGCGAAAATAACAATGTATTCGTACGAAATAAAAAAAAATAGCAGTTCATGAGTCAAATGTAGTGCGGTTCATTTACGTCACCTGAAATCGTTTCAACGCTCCCACAACTGATTGTTTTTTTTGTTTTTTTTCTCAAACTTACTTAGCCGTCTATAGTTCGTTTCCCACTAGAGGGTTTTAGTAGATCGTGCTTTCAGGCCACGCTATTTGTCGCAGGAGCTCGCGCTGCCACTTCGATGCGTGCTGCGAAGCGCGTGCCCTAGCGGGCATTTAAACGATCTACTAAAACTCCCTATTAAGTGTGAGCGCAGCTGACGTGCACTTGACGCAGATAGAGGCTGGGCGCCCTCTTCGCCAACCAGAAGCCGAAAAGTATCCCCTAGCAGCGGTAGCGAGAACAGTTTTAATAAAAGCATAAGGGTTAAATGTAGTAGAACTTCGTGGTTGAAAATAGAGTGCACGTGATGTTTCGATTATGATCGTGCAAAAAGATGTAAGAAACGAAAGTGCCACTCAAACTGTCTTTGCTCGGAAAGACTGTGACCGCTCGGACGACAGGTTTGAGGCCCTCGCTGCCTAGCGTACGGAATTATGTCGATGGTTCCGCTAGTCGTGCTCTTTCACCATGATTTCTGGATGACCGTCATCGAAACATCAAGCGCATCATATTTTCAGTCACCAAGAGTGGCTCCGACGCACTTATTAATTTTGTTTTTCGCGACCACCTCCAGAGTAATATTTCCGGCTTTTGGTTGGCCACATTCGAATTAGTGAAGACGCCCTGGAACACGCCCAGCCCGCTTTAGGCCAATGGCGTCTCCTCGTTTGCCTCATATACGTCCCAATAAATGGCCAAACTTCTCTATATACGACTCTGATTGTTCGTGGAGAGACTAGATTGTAGAGAGGGTCCGACTCGAACCGCTTGGGAAGCGTTTGCAGTTTGATGGCGGACACCTCCATCGGAGTTTGGTCGCAAGTGCGCATGCCCTGCGTAATCGCGTGGCTAGGAAGAAAGCAGGCGGAAAGGCCGAGACGCTCGCGGACGACCAACGCGTTCGTCACCTGGAGCTCGTATTGCAAGCGCCGCCCATAAACCACGTGACCCTGATCGAGCAGTCGGAAATTCTCCGTAATACAGAATTGTTCGGTGCCACCTAGCGGTTGTCGCCGCCTACTCGTCGGCAAGCAGTTGTGACGAATTTCCCGGCCCTCGTGTGCCCGTCAGTATTACGACGCAATTTAAGATTCTTACCAATTCCGCAAGCTTTTTCCGTGGCGCAAAACTTGAGCGAACGTAATCTGAGTGCAGCGGCTAAAAAGGACCTACCAATGAATATGTTCTGTTTGCCGCTAGGGTCGCCCTGGTTGGGGCTTGAGTTATGTCCGCTCCTTTCCTATTGGCTGAAGGATATTTTTTAAAAAAATGAAGCTCGAGGAATATCGAACCGGGCAGAGCAAATTTAAATAAGCGTCCTGATTTTGTTCTTTGGCGTTATTATCGGTTAGTTCTGTATTTTCATTGGATAGACGCGACAAGATTCTGGGACATGCCATTGCACGATAACGGCATCCTCGTTTGATGTTATCGAACGACACCAGAAAGCGCCATCGAATTCTGCTTCCGCAATCACGTACACGCCATCATGTCGAGATTTCGTATTCGTAAAGGCCCGCTTCGCGTTCTTGCGTTCGTGCGAATGGAGCCATGTCCCCCAGCGCTCACGAACCACCATTGGCAGTTATCGCACCACGGCTGGGGTCGCCAACGGCGTTCTTAAACAAAAGCGGTCAAAAACTTTAAAAAAAAATTATAGAAACAAATAACCGGTTATACAGCGAAATTTGCAACCTTCACGACCACTGGATATTAGGCGTTCGAAAATACGATGGTTGCATTTCACTGGGCTTTGCAAGGCACTCAGATCACGTACAGCCTCACCGATCTAGACACCGAGGGCAATACACAGCGGGCGACACTGTCGCTGCCTGCCCCCCTAGCGGCAGCAAAGTGTAACACTGGGGTAGCCAATCATCACCCAGGGATTAGCCACGATGTCTCAAGTTGTTTCATTGAGCCTTGTGCAGCCCAAGAGAGTTGAGTCGAAAAAGTAAAACTAATACATACCACGCATGAAAAAAAAAAGTTTGAAAATTACTCATTTTGTACTTGCTATTCAGCCTGAAAAATTTCAGTGGTTCCGAGAACGGTAAACTCTTGCCTTGCAGCAACGTTTTGCTTGGAGACTCACCATAAAAAGAGATACCTGGATCTCGCACGAGAGCAACCAATTAAAATGTCCGCAGAACTCTCTAATGTTGCGCCAGTTCTTCGCCGGGTCAAGTTACCTGCCAAATCAACCTAGACTGTCTTCCCACAAGGACGAACAGACCTTTCCGACATAAACGAGACTGACAGCGCCATCCGGTTAAAGCGCGACGCTGTCCAGTAGGTACTGCCACTCCAGCAGCGCTTTCCAAACGAAACGGACCACTCGTTGTTTGCAGTCTCCGACAATCAGTCAACTAATTCGTGAGACTCGAACGAGTTTCCTTCGTTAGGCCGAGTCATCATGGGAAGTCGAGAGCGGGCGGCGTTTTCGTCCTCCCGCAGTGTAGCACGCACAAAGGGGCCGTAGGTTTGACGCCGTGCATTGATTTAGATGGCATTAAGTTTTGATGGCAGGTTTCTTCGCCGGTCCGTGAGTAACGAATAAGGTTAGAGACATCACACACTTAGAAAGGAGGAAAGAGCAAGGGTAAAAAGCAAGCAGCAATGGAGTAGCGCCCGCGCGATCCTGGGAATAATGGCAGGCCGCCCCCCGCGCCAGATTGCGCCGCGCAATTGCGCACAGCGCTCGCATTTTCGCAGTGGCGAGGAGAATAGCGGTTGGAGAGGTGGAGGAGCCATTTGCGGAGGGGCAACTCTTCCGTCGACCCCGCAGCCCATTTCGCAGCGCGGCCACATAACCCGACGAGCAGCTGCAAGCACTTTGAGATCGCCAATATAATATTTATTTTCGAGGCATTTCATCACATACTTAAATATTATATTGTATTATATTGTCAGTGCCGCTTTAAGTACTACCTCATGGAGCAGTTCTTTGGCGGCCGCCAGGATAACGCTCAAACAAGATGAGACAGTTCGCACGTTCCGTATCAGTAGGCTGAGCACTGTATTACTTCCCTAATATGCCATCCTTCTATCTCAAAAAAAAAAAGTCCAGTGCGTTTCCTTTTCCGCAAAGTAGACGCAGCTAATAAAGACCGATCGGTCGAAAAATTAAACACGGTATTTCAGCCTGCATGAATAAACTGGGCAGCGCAGAAGGTTAAACTCCGTGAGCATCTGACGCTAGCGGTGGTGATAAATTCGAAAGTCTAGCCCCTATGACGCTACGTGTAATATAAAGATACTAAAAGAAAAGCCAAACTTTCTCTATTAGCGGGCGCCCAAATAAGCCTAGTATTTGTCGAGCCGAACGTTTAAGTTGCGGGCGGCTGTAGCATTTTATTTCAGTAGAAGAAGCTTGTAAGAATGACAATTTCATTTTTTATCCTTGCTAAAAATATATTTTGCTGAAATAAATGCCACAGAAGCCCAAATTATGATTATAATGCAATTCATGCAAAAGGTGCAAGCGAGCTGGACACGAATGACAATAAACCTCCTGGAGAGTGGGAACCAAGGGGACAAAGGACAAACACCAATCTCCAAAAGATATGTAGGTGACTGGTGCGTGACCTGGAAAATATCCGCCTGGTCCCGGTATCGAAACAGGGTCCTCTCCATTTTCAGTTGGAGCTCCTACCCACTGAGCTAACCAGAAGTTAGACGTCAGTAAAGCAAACTGGTTTTATCAGCTGCCACCAGTCTAACACTGAACAAAGATGAACGGCCTGCATTTTAAGGTCACGCACCAGTCACCTATCTGTGTTGGAGATTTGGGCTTGCCGTCTTTGTCCCTTTCTGTTTTCCCTTCTCCGGGGATAATAATTGTCATTCTTTCCCAGCTCGCTTGCACCTTTGCAATAATTGCATTATAATCATAATTTTAATATGCAGGCCGCTCATCCTTGTTGGTGTTAGGCTTGTGGCAGCTGAGTAAAGCCCGTTTGCTCTACTGACGTCTAACTTTGCTGGTTAGCTCAGTTGGTAGAGGCTCTGCACTGGAAATGAAGGGGTCCCCTGGTTTGATTCAGGACCAAGCAGCGCTTTTTCGGTCACGCACCAGTCACCTAGATGTGTTTGGAGATCTGTGTTCGTCGATTTGTTCCCCTGGTCCAGAAGTTATCATTGTCGCTCAAATCATCAAATTTCATTTTGAGGAATATTAGGTTTACGTGGACGTCTGACTCGTAGAAGACTATATTGTTTTCCTTTTGAGTCTTCCGATCTAGGTTACAATACGTGCTCACACACTCGCATTTCATCATCCTCTCCTACCACCCCAATCTCACGGAGTACCAGCTTCCTGCGATGCTTTGGTTTGTCTATGCGAGCCGAAAGCGGGTATAAGTTTCTGAGATCCCGATCCCTGCAGATCTACGGAAGGGACTCGGCGAGATGATGACAAGGCTCAAAATATGTCGAAACCTTAAAAAACTACCGTCTCCACAGCGGCACAGGACGCATTGTCATTCCACGTGCCATGCATCTGCAGAGCGTCACAGCTCTAATGGCTTACTAACAGCTCTATGCATACACGTTCAGCCTCGTCATTGGGCAGACTTCCTGCTTAGAATCGCATGCGATTGGCTTTTCCAGCTGATCTGGCAGAAAGTGGACACGTCAAGGATCTTCTACTGTGCGCTACTATCCCCTTTCACTTTTTAACGCGGGAGCGTAAAGGGAAACTGGAACACTTCTTTTTAAAAATTGAGGTAGAGGATGATCCTGGCGTAGTTTTATCCCGTGAATCTGAATATCACATTCGTTTCCCCTGAAGATGTGACTAAACGCAAGAAAACGGCGAAAAACCTCCGACCTGGCCGTGACGTCCAAAAAGGATCTTTCGGTCACCAAGCGCGTGTCACTCGAAGGCCGCGCGATGCAATTTCGAGCGTGCCTTGTATATTCCTCCGTGCTGGTACCAGTCGTGACAGTCTTTTCCTGCCCTCTTTAAAAGCAGCAAGAGTGAGCGTGCATAGCTTGAAAATTGTTGAAGATGCGCGAAAACAGGGATTCCAAAAATCAATTTTGTGACATCACGCTCCGAAAACGAGAGGCCTTCAGCGAATATTTATAAATGGTTGCCTGCAACCTCCTTGCACCAAAGTAATATATATATATATATATATATATATATATATATATATATATATATATATATATATATATATATATATATATATATATATATATATATATATATATATATATATACGGGGTGACGGTAGAAAACGAACCAGGAGGATTTTATTCGACGTTTCGACCTGAGACAGGTGTATGCGTCAGGAATGTATATATATATGTGTTGTGAACGAAAGAGGGAGGAATTGATTATTGAATTTATTGCATTAAAAGTTAGGGAAAGGGAAAGGGAAAGAGAGCTGGCGAAAAAGTGGGCCGGGAGCAGGGGATTGAGACCCGCAACCTTCGCCTGTCCGGGGCGACGCCTTAACCAATTAGACCATCCCGGCCACTGGTTTCGAAGCGGACTCCCAGTACCGACCAGCATCTCTGTGTACTATTAGTTTCTGAATTCAGCCTTAGCTGGGCAGACGACAACCCGTTGTTGATTTAAGGCTCGCGCTAGTTCCGAATTGCGGCAGTGACGTGGCACGTCATCTCAGCTTTTGCAAATATCGGAACAGAGCCCCGTCTTTCACAAGATATCTAGGGAACCACTCCCTCCCCATAGGGACCAGGCTTACCGTATATTTAATGGGAATGAAAGAAGAGTAACAAGTGCAGCCGTAGTAATATATATATATATATATATATATATATATATATATATATATATATATATATATATATATAACTTTGATAAATCGAGATCCTGGAGGTCAAGTGTTTGGTGGGAACAGTGCGCTGATCCCACTAAACAATATGTACTATCGTGAGCAATATGAGAGGGAACAGCGGAGCGCGTGCCGAATAGCCTCGAACCCTACCCGTGGCGATACGCTGCGGCAGCTCTTGGAAAGAAGGTGGAAAGAGCGGTGCGCTTTCGTCTGCTGCCGGCACCCCCGCCACTGGCAGCTTACTTTTCACGCGGTATAGTTCATCGCCGACTACTAACGGCGATAACGTCTTGATACCACTTGATACCACCGTGATCAAAAATGCGGTTGGCGACAATGATAACTATTGACGTTTGGATCATCTATTTGTTCTATTTTTCACGCACAAACAGTAAAAAGAGAGTGATTGGGGAGCGTTGTAATCATTCCCAGATACGGTTGCGTTTTGTGTTTTCATCTCGTTGCCGTGAGCTTTCTTTTTCAAGTCCGCAAAGCAATCAATGATACGACGTATAAAAGCGCCTCGCAATGTTCATCGTTATCAGGTGCCGCGTGAGAGGAAAGCCAGCATGGCGGGGGTGCCGTTAGCAGACGAAAGCGCACCGCTCTCTCCTCCTTCTTTCCAAGAGCTGCCGCAGCGTATCGCCACGGGTAGGGTTCGAGGCTATTTGGCACGCGCTCCGCTGTTCCCTCTCATATTGCTCACGATAGTACCACCAGCTAGCCGACCGACCATGCCTTGTTGCAGGTCAAACGACGACGATTATCAGCGGTGCTTCTTTAAATGCGAAACCGCTTGAGCTTCGCTTTAATGGAGCTCGTCAGGTCGCAGAAAACGCCTACGTCGGCGTCGGTCAGAACGGGAGAATCAAGATTGGTCTGTAGAGTAGGGTTAAGACATCACAGCCACATGACCTCGCATGAGAATTTCAAGCAACCCATAACGCTCACGTCAAACGTGATATCACGAGTGGAATGAAAGTTATTAAAACACGACACTGTAACGCGAACTGAAAGTGTCGCACGCATGTCTCAAAGATTTCACTTTACAAAATAATTCATTTTGCGCTTAGACCAGAAACTCAAAAAATTCAAAAAGGCGCGAGTCAAGCCCACCACTCTTCTGTCCAGACACGCTACGGATTATCGCCACGCAGACACGCTTCCACGGCTTGGCAACGCCGGAGGAGTTTTTATCGATAGCTCTCGCGTTGCCACTCTTAAAGGCGTAGAAGCTTAAGAGTCCTCCTGTACCTTGTATCAAAGTCATAGCGGAAAACTCATTCGACCCCGTGAGGGTAGACCCAAGTCGCACCCTCTCTACCTGCACAGAACGAATCCGCGCTTGTGTTATCAAGTTATCATGCCGAGTTCTAGGTTTTAACGATAGTTTGCTCTAAAGTTTGCGATGTAACATGGGCATCCTTTTTTCTTTAAGAAATAATTATAATTAGAAAAAAATGCAGATTATAGGGCGACGTGATGCTATAATCGGAGGCAAATATTTATAGACCAACTCTGCTCTCTGCCTTCACGCCGTTGCGGTGGGTTGTCCTACAGTCGGATACTGCGCATGCGCAGGTGCTTCACTCCTCCCGAACAGTGTGTTGGTCTATAGCGTTACCGAGGAGAGGAGGAGAGCGCACGCACAGCTTTACCAAGGTGCTAGGTCTCGGACGAGACGCATACCCCATACTACCTTTCACTGCATTGCTAGAGAAAGTCGCTCCCACTTGCGGGTAGAAATGACGGGGAGGAGGAGCGGAGAGTGTGAGGACGTCGGATACTGAGCTCTGGTTGGAACGATTGGGGATAGAGGGTGACTGGCTACTCTTCTTTCGACTCATCGTACGAGTGCGTTCGAACGGCGGACGTCAACGTTCGACGTCCAACGCGTTCGGAGAGTGAGTAGAGACATCTAGCTCTGCGCCTACTCCACAAATCATTGCAACCCTAAGTCGGTGTTCGGACGTCTTCGCGCGCTCTCGCCACTTCCTCTTACCCAGTGTCTATCCGTGTATAAGTCTGAGACGGTGTTGTTCTCGTACTTTTTAGCTCCATGTTTCTGGGTTTTTTGCACTATGATTCGTGACCAGCTCACCTGCGTCTTTACTCTATATTCTTTATTCGTCTCAGTAACCTGTATTTGCTTTATCAAGAACACTATATTTGATGCAATGATAACACGACATGTAAAAAAAATGAGTATCGCGGAGCAAGTGGGGCTAGCAAAATACGTCTCACCCGTTCCGGTTCATCCCCGTCATCACGTGTGTAGTTAAACCAATATGATAAAAGTCGCGAACTCCAGGTAAGCGGATATGCACATCGATGTAATAGAGTGGGTTTGCTTATTAGGAAAAATAACCACGGAGGTCGGGAGAGGAAAAAGGCGCGTATCCCTTTTGACGAAAACGTAGCATTCCTTGAACAGAGACTTTTTAAGCGCATTTTAGTTTCATGTTGTCTGAAACCAAAATTCCTTAACGGCCTGTGAAGTTTTGGGAAATTTCGGCATGTCACAAGGCTGTCGGGATAAAAATAAAAACTATATTACATTCTTTAAATACAGTATTACTATATCATAATGTTGTTCCATTTTTCTTTGATCCTCGTTCAAGAAACCTAAAAAACAAACATCAACAAACAAAACTGCGCAAAAAAAAAAGCAAAAAGAAATTTTGAGATAGAAAGATGGATTGAAAAGCAAATAGAGAGGAAAAAAAAGCAAAACAGAAAATAAACGAACACATCGAAATGAAAAAGACGAAGAAAGAAATGAGCAAGAAACTGCAAGCTCTGCTAAAAATTATGCATCCTTCAACGTGGCCCTTTATGCATCCCCGTCGACTTGGAAAATATTGCAGTCGCTCCACTGTTTATTCTGGCGAGATTTTAAAAACGACGGAAAGAAAGGGAGATAGGAGGAGGAGGAGATGGAGGATGAGAATGGGGAGTAAGTTATGAGTTTTGAGGGAAAAAGGGGAAGGCCTCGCCCCACCTTTCCCCAGTTTCCTTTTCACGCTCTAAGCCACGACGTCGCTATTCCTGCCGCGCTTACTTTGTCACGTCCACTATGAGAAATAAGCTGAAAAAATATTTTGACCTAAGGTCTTTTTTTAAACTGTGTTCTGGAGGTGAGGGGAGTGGAGACAGGGGTGGCAACCTGAATCTGCTCACAAATTGAACACGACGATGTTCCATCTTTATCTATTTTGTTTTCCCGATCCCTCACTGTGCTTTTTTTTTGTTTTTGGTAGTCGATATATTGTGGTTTTATTTTAGGTTTCCTTGACGTTCGTGGAATGTATGGACAGTGTTGCGCAAACCGAGAAAATCGTTTATCTTGTCTGGGCATTAAAAAAAAAAGGGGGATTGTGATGGAAAAACGCAGAACCTTGAAGAAGAAACAAGGTCTGCGATCAGATGCAGAGACATTCGAGGATAGGGAAGAATTAAGACTCATAAAACACGCCAAAGACTTTGTTGTTTGTTAGCTATTTTAGTCAGCTTTTTTCAGTTTTCGGATATACATCAGGTTCTTTTATTTTGTTTTTGTTGGTATTTCGTCGTAGGTTTAGTCGAGGTACAGATTTAATAGATCTCTCGGAATTTTTTTTTAAATGTATACCAATCGAAAAACATACATAAAGCTCATCAAGGGAGATCATATCTTAACTTGGGAGTTCCATCTCAGCGTAAAACAGCTGAAGCCTTTCATAACGTTTTCTGTTGTTGAATTTGTCTGACAACAAAAAAACGTTTCTCGACTCAAACTCTAGCAACAAAAAACATTTTGAGCAGGAGCTCACACTCATGCGCAAATTACGTATGTATTTCAGAAGGCCTCATAGTACAAAACATTTAAATTTCTTTTTTTACTGCACAACAGAAAAAAAAAGTTTACCATGATCATCAAAAGCAAGTGTCCAATGAATTATTGTATTCACACACCGTAAAAAACAAAAGGGAAACTTAATTTATTTTAACTTAGATCAAATTCTTTGTACTCTGCAGTGACTGTATTTATTAATGTGTCTGCTTTCTTAATACGTTTCGCATGTTTGACCAAAAAAAGTGTCCAGAGCAATTATTCATATTGCAGTGTACGTCACAAAGTCCCATGGTTAATCTGCTAACGGAGGAAATTTATCGCGTCCACAGATTAGGATCGTAGCTTTCGTCTTTACTAAAGTTAGAGTTGACTCAGTTTCAACGTTGCCTTGGGTTAACTCTAAGAACAAATGGTGCGAGATGCAAGTGGAAAGTTTGTACGAAGTAGGTACATGCGTGCGTAAAATGAATAAACAATGTTTTTTTTCAAAATTAGTATAAGCCAAATTAAAGTCGATTCGGCGTCGCACAGGATTCTGCTCATGTACTTATTCTCGCAAGAGTCGACGAGATCGGTTGTGAGATGGTGCTGGCTTTGTAAACAGGTCAAATCTAGGACGCACTGTCCAGACCGGTTATAACAAAGTCAGCGGGAATTGCAAAATCACTTCGCCATATCCGCTATTTCGTTATAGCCGACCTCGGTTGTAAGGAAATGCAAAAGAGAATGTGTAATCGTGATCACTTCGCTGTAGCCGCTATTTCGTTATAACCGGTCTCGACAGTATCTAGCATTTATACTTGCCAGGTTACTATAAAAAAAAAAAAGAAATTGCTACACGAAATAGGTCGTTTTTTTTATATTTCTGTACGCCCTAATACAAATATAGGATTTGCAGCAGCTTAAAACGAAGCTGAAGAAGATTTACAAGAATTCTGAATTAGGAGCGGACTTTATAGCTTTTTGTCGCCGTCCATTGAGTTATTGAACTTAGCTTGGGCAGAAAAAGCAAACGCAAACAGCATTTGTTTTGAAAAATGCGCGCAGCGATTACAGCCGGACATGCGGCGATCCTCTCTGCCGTCTGCTCTCTGTCCAGAGGAGTGTTGTAGGCGTTACCGAAAAAAAGTAACGATATACGCTACTCGTTACTTGCAAAATAGGGGAACGCGTTACCGACCTACGTCCCGTCAAGATAAAAGGAACGCGTTACCGTTACCGAAAATAAACGGTAACCGGCGTTACTCTTCCGTTACTTTTTTTTGGCGAAAGCGTTTTTTTACATTAAAACAAAAAGCGTGGGCGTTGGGATGTCTTTGTTTTATGTGGGACTTTTTTGCGATGAGGAAAAGATATTACAAAATTTTGAAGGCATGTGGAATGAGTGCAATGACGGGTGCCTAAAAAAATATTAAAACAAGACAGCGCGGTGCAGCGTGGGTGACACAGACCAAGCCACAAATGACACATCTGTATTTCGTTTCAGCTCACGTCCATGGCGCAGCTGACGCTGCGAGCCGATGGGACCAATCAAACAGCATCAAGAGCGCATGTCACTGGGCCTTTTTTGTCGATGATGGGTACAACGAAGATAGGACACGTACTGAAACGGGACGAGCACCATGACGGAGTGCATTTTTTGACGCTGTCTGATTGTTTATATTAGCTCGATGCGTCGGCTGCGTCTGGACTCTAAAGGCCGACGACCAGACTCAAGATTCTGCAGGCAGAAGATCCTCTTCACCATGGGGGAGGAGGAAACAGGCAACGGTGGACAGGGTAGAAGGGGGAGAGGAGGAAGCGAGGGAAAAGTGGAAAGCGCGAACTGCGTCCGTCTTAAGGTGAAACGAAGTATAGAAACACGAAACAAAATTAAGTGTAGTTATTTGCAGGTCGTAACGTAAAGTCGTAAAGGAAGTAACGAGTAACGTAACTACGTTACCAGTTACTTGAAATAAGTAAGGCGTAAGTTCGTTACCCGTTACTGTTTTGAAAATGTAACGAGCACGTTACTGCGTGACTGAAAAAAGTTACGCGTCATCGGTAACGCCGTTGCATGTAACGCGTAACCGCCAACACTGGTCCAGAGCGTCTCGTGACGTCATCGGCCGCATCCCCGAACCAGCTAAGTGGCGAGCAAGGCCCATCTGAGCCCGCTAATGACGTCACTTTCGTTAGGCTTTTTTTTCCTCTCCACTCTCGCGCAACGGACGGGTGGTTCTACGTCAAAATTCTAATTGCCTATTACGACGCTCCTACTACTGAAATCGAAAGAAAACTTCAAGATACGTAATTTTGAAAGTGTCTACATTACAACTTTTACTCTTTGTTCGAGTTCAGGGACCTCTTCAGCTTCGCTTTAAGATTTACGCCAGCAATCTTTCATACCCTTAGCGCTGTATCATCCCGAAATTACTCCTCCCCAGTTTATTACGCTCCCATTCTTGCTACATTGTAACATCTGTCCTAAAAATAAGAAAAAATAAAAAAGAATAAACTCCTCGAGGTGACAAAAAGCGAAGTGGTAATAAAACGGAAGCATCTGGATTCGCAGCACATCCATCGCGCTGCCTGTACAAGATAGGATTTACGAAATCCGTTATGTTCCGCCACAACCCATCAAGATCCTTGCCTTGTCGAGAGGAGCCCCACGTGCGAACGGGGCCTCGACGACGTCGTTTATTTGTTTTTGTTTTCTTGTTGCGCGTTAGAACAAGTGCGGCTGTTCGGCGAAACTAGAAAGGCAGCAACAAGGCGCCCGACGAGGAGGGAAGAGCGAGAGCGGTTCGACGAAGACCATTTTGTGGCCCCAACCCACGTAGAAACATTTACAACGTGCCTCCATGACTAAATGTAGTTCCACGGCGTCCCATCGGGCGATCGTTTTTTTTTTAAGCAATCTTTTTTTTACTGTTTTTATATCGACGACATCTTTCGTAATTCCTTTCACTTTTTGAATTTTTTTTCTCCTCTTTCCTCCCGGTGGGAGTGCGAAAGCTGAAGATTATCACCCGATTTACCATAGCGGGGGTGTTCTTCGGAACACTCGAGAAAGTTCTCGGAGTCGTGAAGAAAACCGGGCGTGTACGACTCAATCCTCGAGAGAACGGTTTGTAGGAAATGAATCCGCTCTACACCGACCGTAAAGTCGGCAGTGAGCGCTGGACGACTCTCAAAACAAAAATGTAGAGCAAGAAAAAGAAAAAAAGCGCTCCCCCATGGACCTCTGACACAAAGGAAAACTTCGCAAGTACTGGAAGTTCGCTTCTGTTGGCCATACTCGCGTTTTTTGTTTTTTTTTAACGAGCGAAAGACAATAAAAACTACCGAGTCAAGCAATAAAGCGGCCTATAACTTCTTTTTCTCTCCAAACTTCGTGATGTGCTGAAAGAAAAACTGTAAAGATTTGAACGCGTGGTCGCGTCCCCCTAGGGATTGAAACTGCGGACGCCGCTGGAAATTATTCGAAGCGGCGAATCGCTATTAGCCCCGGAACAAAGTCACAGGGAGCCGTGCTAACAATTTGGTCCTAAGCGGCGATTCATTCACAAGCGCGACTGACTGACTTCATCCCAGATATCCGTGGCAAGGATGCTGGATGCTGTAAATTTGTGCCGAGAAAGAGAAAACCCAGTTTTGTTTACGCTGCTGCGCATGCGTGCGGCCGGACCGTTCTTTCTTTTAGACTGTTTGGGGTTACAAAAATATGTCCTACGCAATTAACAAAAAAACGCGTTTTAGGGTCTGAAGTTTTATAAACCTCACCCCAGAGCTCACCACTGACGTCGAAGTAATATCAGAGGCCTCAAGTTGGTGCTGGAATCTGGACAACTGAAATAGTTTCTTGTCGTTCTCACCCTACCAACGCCCAAAGTTGATATGCGCGACAACAAAACGCTTAGCGTAAATAGATATGAAAAAAAAACGTCTTGCATCCTTACCAACAAGAAACCGTTAATAATCCAACGCACGTGTTTTTTTTTTGTTTTTTTTTTCAAACATTTAACAGTACGTGTTGGTGCTTTCCTCCACCAATATTTTTTTATCGGTCAATTGTTAGAGTTGAGGGTCGGTTTTAATAACCCGAAAGTCACACAATACCTACATTCAATTTCAGTGGTACGTAAGCACAAACATGGATACACAAAGTTTCTAGTTCATGATTCCAGCGTATCTTGGTGGATTCCACTCCACTAGGCCACACCCTACCGCACGTCATTCTTTGGGCATGAAGAAGAAGAACAAACCCGGAGATAAGCATTTCGCCACGGGCGCACTTAAATGCCGAGTGTTTCGAAAGAGTACGAGATTGAAAGTTACGTTCGCTAACCAGAAGGACTTTCAACACAATATCCGCCATGCCAAGGATTAGGGAACGGAAGGGTTTCAAGGCGCCCTTAAGCCAGATTACTAAAACAGCGCTTCCCGCTCATAAAAAATGTCACTCAGAAAAAATAAAAACTGTACCTTGATTAAAATTACCCGCGGTTCCGCAACAGAAAACCAAGGTCGTAAACGAAAGGAATGGAATAGTAAGAAAAAAGAAATAAAATATCGATCACGAATAAAATGAAAGCGCGGTTGCATAGCAAACTCGTTAGGCAATTGATCAATATGTACTCGAGTGAAGGGCTACATTAAAAGTTCCCCTTTATGATCATAGTCCATAGAGTTTGTAGTAGCACGACCGACCGTTACGCAAGCAACGCTTCAGTGACAGATTCAAGCCGACCAAACCGGCCGGTGCCGTACGTTTACTCGTTTGTTGCTAGCCTCCTAAACACCCTACAAAGTATGAGCATGAAACAAAATATAGAGCAAAAGTAAAAAATAATAGGAAATAAATAATAGATGGGAAGTACCTGCCAGGCCCTTATGTCACGTTGTTGCGGTGGAGCTGTTTCTTGGCGCGGCGCATAGGCTTCACTCCGCGCTAGTCCATACAGCCTACTGTTCTCAAACTCATTTGAGCGCGGGGACCAGATAGCCGACACTGGGAAAGCCGAGGGCCAACGTTAGACGGGGGGGGGGGGGGTAGCTTTATGGAGATAGTAAAAAATTCAAAACAGTAAAATTATTTTTCAGTGCTTCTAAGCACCGACACAGCATGTGGTGGTCTTTTTGAAGATGTACGCTTGATTCGCCATTGTGTGGATAGCAAAAGCTTGGTATACACAAAACGTCTCCATAAAGCTACCCGTCATCAGCGAATTTAAATCGGGTCACTAAGAACGGAGGGGTCAGGAGAAATTGCTCATTTCACGGACCGAGATGGGGACCACGACGGGGAGCTTGGCGCTACTTTCTCAGGATCTGCAGTAACTTTAGTCTCACCTACCTCAGATATTATGTCGGACTAGCCCGTTTGTAAATATATATCTGTAAAACATTTAAATAACAAGTGTGTCAGCAAAAAACGCCTCTCGGTATGTTGACTACGAATTGGTGACCCAAGTTGCCAGATACCTTCCACTACGCGCCCGCGGCTCCGAGATATCCAACCTCGAGGACCACAGAACATCGGATGGCGAAGCAGCGGCAGGGTCTGCTACCGGTCCTTCACACGGTGCAGCCATCCACCTGAAGCTGCCCGATTTTCGGACAAATGACGCAGAACTTGGGTTTCTTCAGGCCGACAGCACATTTCCGCAACAACCACATCAATTCTGAGCAGAGCCAAATTTGACTATGTCGTGACGGCCCTGCCCCAGATGACCACATCAATCGTAAGAGAATTCCCCCACGCTCCTCCGGAAAATCATTACGATGGCCTAAGTAATGTGTTGATCCAGCGTACTACCGCCTTCGTGCGGAAACGGCTGCGAAAGTTGCTGACTACCGCAGGACTAGTCGACCGCAACCCGTCCCAAATGTTTCGCCGCATGCAGTATCTACAACGAGACAAAGCCGACAATCCGGATTATTCACTCCTCCGCGAACTCTTTCTTCAAAGGCTTCCCAATAACGTGCGGACGATACTTTCAAGATCCGACGCAACGTCCATGGAAGCCTTAGCACGCATGGCGAAAAAGATCATGGAGGTCGGTTCCCCAGCTCTTTACGCCACCCGCCAAGTGCTTCCCACGCAGCAGACTCAATTTCTTCTGTACAGATGTGAAGCTTTTGAGATAATCCACCGTCTCTCATCAAAATTCGTCCCACTATTGACAGCAGGTAGCCGAACTACGAGAGTCGACCACCTTTCATCATCGGTCTCGCTGCTCAGCCCACCGTGGCACTGGACGCAGACGCTCCCAAGCTCGACAAATCGCATCTGCTGATACCTGCCACCAAAGTTCGGTTGTGCGCCAAACAACTGTTAGCCACCCTGCTCTATGTAAAACGCGAGAACACCATGTTGAAGACGGCCATTCCGGTGATCCCAGAAACAGAGCCGTCTTGCCTTCATCACTGAGAATTGACAACCGAAATTCGATATCATCGTGGACAGAACCGCGGAAATCTACGATTATCCTTCTGCTCCGGAGGACCGCCGACACAGTCAGCCTTTGACATTTTTTGCACAGGCAAGTGGCTCACCTATTACATGCTTATGCTCAGAACTTCATTTCGGTCGATCTCGGTTTAAGAAGGACTTTCCACTGGACTTCTATAAACGCGGACGTCAAGTACGTTATCCTTGGCGCGGACTTCTTGCATTTCTTCAACCTAACCGTAGGCATGCGTCAGTACCAGATTCGCGATGGTGAGACGTATCTACACTTCCAAGGAATAGAGGCCCGAGACCATAAAGATTCAACTTAACCAGCCATGACCAACAGCCTCGACACAATGGCAAGCCATTCTCCATCACTTTCCCAGACTAACCCGACCATCGTCTTATGCCGGATCCACTCAGCACACCATTACCCACTCCATCGGAAATACCGGACCCTCCGCCTTCGCACGCCCCCGGCGACTACCTCCTGCAAACCTAACAATCGCGAAGAACGAGTTCGGACTTATGATCGAGTTTGTAATTGTCCGGCCTTTATCGAGCAACCGAATCTACGAGCTGATGGTATCAGTCATACAACGTCGGAAGCGCACCATAATGGTTTTCCTCATGTTTCTGTATGTGTTCCATCGTCGCTGAACCAATCGTGCGGGTTGTACACTAAAGCACTCGTTGTCAAAAGATCCGTGTCTAATGCCCCGCGGCAAATGCCCCACCCGTTATGCCCCCTTTCAAAAACCCCAATTTCAGAAGCCCATGACGCGAATCCCCCGTGTCAGGTGGTCGGATCTTCAGCATGAAAACCTAGTATTTTGCTTTTAACTAAAAGACAGTAAGTGTGCATGCAAGCTTGTGTAGCTTAATCGTGTCATACCGGTCATACCCGCGAGGGAAGTAAAAATAACTGGATAAAGCTTCCCGTTCGTCAAGCGCGCGCCATACACATTCACGTCTTGGAACAACAGCAGTGAAAACAAACACAAAATCTCAGTCACTGGCAAAAATAAAAATTAAAGTTACAGTTTTTCTGAATAAGCATTGAACCAAAGCTTGCGTCGACACTGAAGCACGCGCGGATTCACAGTTCCGACGAAGTGGGCTTTGTCAAAACTGTTAACCCGCAGCTCATGGCGCCATACTTAAGCACTAAACACCAGTTCCGTTCTTCTTACGTCAAACTAAAATATTTGCATACATCTATAGGTAGATGAAGTCTATAGTTCCACGTCTGAGTTTGCCTCTATTACTGCGAAACGCATCGCTGGGGCGCAGATTCATGCAACTGGCCACTATAGTACGTCATTTCAAGTTTTTCTGCGGTTCGAGTTAACCTTATTTTGTTGTTCTTTTCACTTAAAAGAGACTTTGTAGGCCCCTTAGCAGATTAGGTTAAGACTTAGAACAATGCTGATTGAAGCGCGAAGAGCGTGGGACGGGGGCAGTGAGGACGGGACTTTTGGCACGGGGAAAAATAGGGACGGGGTAATTGGACGCGGGGTTTTCGGAACGTGGGGCTATTGACGCAGGGCTTTGCGACAGGGATTCTGCACGCGGGGCAATTGTGCTACATCCCAATCGTGCATGGGAAAGGCAGAGTGACTTGCGCTTTTGAGGGCTTTAGTCGGTACCACCTGCTCACGGCGTCTGCAGGCATCCGGGCGTATACGCTGACACAAGGTATCCGACCCTTCTCGCGTGAGTTGAAACGTGGTGACTCCAGTGTGCGAATAGCCCCAGCCACTTCCGGTCATGAAGTAGATGGAAGGTTGTTCAGTATTTCCGAAATCAAATATACACGCCATATTTTGGAAATGACCACTTATAGCATTGTCAGATTTAATACGCGTTTAGGATAAAAGAATGATACGAAACAAATTACAAAATACGCGTGAATTGGAAGTGTGCCAGGTGCTATTCAACAGATGGCGCCGCATAGTTTGTTACAAAAAAAAAGAATATACATTGTTTAGAGCCTATCTTGTGGGAGCTCAGAATGTTCTCCAACAAAAACTGACCAAGCGTAAAAAAAATAAAAAATGAATTTTGCAGAATTTCTATAGGCCTAGAAATTATTAATAATTAGAAATAACCAAGAGAAGATTCGTCGCTCTTTTATAATTGTAGCTCTCTACGTTTTAAACGCGTGTTTATATTTGAATCTGACAACAATGTTCTATCAAACGCTTACGGCGGAGCAAAACGTAACTTTTCTCGTTCACAATATGCTCGCGATTGCAATAGTTTGCATTCCATCTCGGACAATCTATTTCACATTTTCACCGCCAGGTCGTTGGAAGTTTTTGCTGCACATTTCGGCAGGCGCAGCGCCTCGTTTCTAAAGGAGCTGTATTTGCCACTGGGCGGCGTCGCGTCCTGTGAAGTTTCGAATAGTTGTTTAACGCGCTGCCTCGCGGGGAAGCGCACCCTAAATCAGCAGTAAGTTACGGCTTAATGTAATACTCGAATTACTATAGCGAACACTATACTGGGTGTTTGTGAGAAATCGAACCCGGCTTTTAGCACCGCAAAAATAAACTAGACATCGCGGAGACCTCAAACTGTGTCGGAACGTACAGCGTCAGTCGTTCGAGAAAGATATCAAAGTTTCAGCACCAACCGTTATCTTGTTCAAAAGTAATAAGCGATTTTCTGATACATGAAGCTCTATTTCAACAGAAACAGAAAACGGGTGGGCCTCATTTACCCATAAAAAATTTCACAAAAATCACTTATACTTTTGAATAAGATAACGGTTGGTGATGAAACTTTGGCATCTTGCTCGAACGTGTGGGGCTACGGTCTGACAAAGTTAGTGCTCTCCGCGATGTCTAGTTTATTTTTGTGGTACGAAAAGCCGGGTTCGGATTTCTCAGAAACACCCTATACGTTGTATTCTATACACCACCGAAGCATAGTTTAGGACTCCAATGTTTGCAGCAGCCCATAGGACTCCAATGTTTGCAGCAGTCCACATGCCAGAGACGTTCGTCGTATGTCGACATACTTTTTGTGTTATTGCGCTGTTACGCCAGAAAATACAATCAAATTATAAAAACACCTTATGAATTTTTTTAGAAAAAAAAGTCAGTGTAAAACATTTTAATTACCGTACCACAGAACACGACCCTAAAAAAACACTTATGGCAGATCAGCACCACATTTAATGGCACACATCATAGTACGATTACAAAATATATTAGATCGGTCTGCCTCTCTTTGTGCTAGAATGTATTAAAAAAAAGTGCAGCACTCCCCGCGCAATGTTGCAAGCCGGTTAAACATTTCGAGAAGTTCGCGCTTTTGAGAAACTTTGATGAAGCCCAGAATGACGGAAAGCGTTCACGAGCACCTAATGGCCTAGCTATTTAGCGAGGGGTAAGAAATATATTTATAACCGCTTAACATTGATATTCTCCAAGTGATCACGGATCATTGCATTTTTTTCTTATTCACGAAGAGATTTTTTACGCGGTGTTGAAGCGTCAATGGCCCTTTTCCGTTCAAGCTTTGTAGGCTGCTTTTTAAAGGCTTCTCCCCCACCCCCCACCCTTTAAAAAAAAACAAGAAAAAAAATAGTCATTTATTTGGCCTTTTGAATTTCCTCATCCTTAAAGGCGCTGAAATTGGCATCACATTCGAAGACGACACCACTAGATTACTGCTGAACACAATAAACACAGCACCGATTTCACTGCTGCCATAACGAAACAATATAAAAAGAAGTGGGGAGTCTCTTTCATTCCCCCACAAACATAACAAACAACTGTAACTGTCGTTTCGCCATTAACACACATCTTTCGTTACAGAAAAAAAAAATATCCCGCATGCACATACGCGATCAACAAGAAATAAAGGAAGAAGAAAAGAAACAGGATAACATGGACTCTTCGCCGAAAACAGGCCACCCGATATTTCCACGCCGCCGTTTCTTCCTTCTTACTGGGTCGGGACCGGCGCTGTCACCAGCTAAACACGAAGGTCATAAGACACAAAGGGCCAGAATTCGCCAAAGCCTTGGACTCCGGCCAAATATTTTTCCTTTTCTCCCTTTCCTAGGGGACCCGCCTTCTTACCCCGGCTGACGTCTCGTACATGTACACACACAAACAAAAACGGCCAATGGCGTCCAGCCAAGCCGTCCGCCAAGCCAAGCCGAATCCGCGCAGCGCGTCCTCCCCCCCCCCTCTTCCCCGCTTGCAAAACACACACACACACACATAACCGCCAAAGCAGAAAAAAAAAAAAGAAGAGTCCTAGCAAGGGCAAACGCGGGTCTTTCGCTAAGCCTACTTTCATTTTGAACGATCGCGGGCTTTCGCCGAAATATACACACGGAGTCCGGCCTCGTTTTTGATTCTCTTCTCGTTCTTTTGTTGCTCCTTCGTCGAAAGGAGGAGACAAGGAGGAGAAGGCATAATGCGACGGAATAATAAAAGCGTCGAAAAGGGACAAAGCCGAAGTCGGAGAGCTGGTGCAATCGTGGCGAAAGCGACTCCGACAGTGTTTATGGCACGTCGAGACCCCCCCCTTGCCCGTTTTTACCATTCTGACCCCGAGCGGCCCGCGTGTCTGATCCTAGAGGTTAAATGAGCTGGAGTCAGTGGATTGTTTTTTGCCGTTTCGCAAGCAAGAAAGACTGGCTTCTTCTATTCGGCACGATTGTGTGGCTATTTTTCTTTTTTATATTGGTTTAATTTTTTTTTGTCTACGGGACCGCATATGCTTAGGCTTGATGCCAACACCCAGTCATTAAGGCAACAAGACCATCTTTTTAGTACAGCTCAATTTGCGAGTTAGTATAAGTGAAAAGTTCAATCTTTCTGACGTTAACTACAGCGTGTAAGCGAACGCTTTTAAAGCACGTTACATGTAACGCAAAGATCAATTTCTCAACTTATCGTGCTGTGATTTACTACAGAGGTAGAAAACATGATAACAAAAATTAGAAAGAATAAAAAAATCGATTCGCTTCATTAAAAAAAGAAACAAGAAACAACAACAACAATAGAAACTTGTTTTGGGCAATTTACGCCGCCACTTTGCAGACGATACGTAAGTAGTGAGAAGTGCTGTCGACAGATGGCGCACGCCGTGTCGAGGGAGCGCCAGCCGATTAGGGTTCTTTTTTGCGTTACTGTCAGCTGTCGTAAACCAAATCGGCCTGCGCCATCTTTTGGCAGCACTTCACGCTATCCGTGTGCATCGTCTGCCAAGTGGCGGCGTAGATTGCCCAGAACAGGTTTCTGTATTGTTTTACTGCGGTAGCAGTTAGCGGGACACTTTCGCGGGTTTTGCGCCGTCCACAGCGCTCCCTATCGACGCGGGTCATTTTCAGCACTCCCTCCAAAACTTTTCCATTGACGTAACGCCGCTGACGTCACGCCGGGCATCATGTTACCTGTTACGTATACCAACAGCATGGCGTGACTTTGTAATGTCGAGTCACGTTGCACAGTGACGCCTCGCGACTTGATGACGTACGGTGACACCATGAGTCACGTGATACTGTGACGTCACTCGACATTCAGACGTCACGTGACAATACACCGTCACGTGATACCATGACAGCAATTAGAAACATAAACATGAGACTGCTGATAATGAAAGCAATAAAAGCAAAGCGTTTTCGCTAATTATGCCAAAGAAAGGTTTTCGGGCGATAAAACGAATAAGGCTATAATGGGTGAAACCACGGTCGTGAAATTGGGTGGAGCTCCAGCGCTCGGAAACTTGAGTGCGCGACTTTGAAGCGTTCTTCAGTGACCACTAGAGCGATGTTAGTTTGTGTTCAATTACATCGCATTAGACGTTCAGGCAGCCACACAAATGACAGAGAACGGTTCAGGCACATGCACATGCAGTTTCGTCCTTTCCTGGATTTCAAACGAATTCTCAATGCCTTAATGAAACATGTTTTGTGAAACCCGCTTTCAGATCGCCTTTGTAGTATAAAATTTCAAACCCAAATAAATCAAGGATGAAAACGAAATTGCTACAGAATCTACTAAATAACAAAAATCTGCAATGATATACAACATTAATTACGCTGCAATTTCCTTCTAGAAATAAGACGTTATAGCGACGAGGAGAGACCTATCAAAAAACGACCAGAGAGCCCGCTATGGTCATTATTTTAAATACTCGAGCCCCAACGGTAATATCTAACGAGGCGCATATAGAAATGTTCAGCTCCGCAATGACGAGGAAAACTTACCAACACACGCCACATTTTACGTCGCTTAATTTTCTTCGGAAGCCTGCGCACGGTTCGCGCGACGCGGACGTCCACGGAAAACCGAAACTGTGAGCCATTAAATGAAAAGAAAGAAAAAAAGAAAAGAAAGATTATGTTTGAAACCGAGATAGCACTTTGTACGCGATTCTTGTCGTCGAAATTCGGGTTTTTAATGGGCTATTTTACGAGGTCTACAGACACGCACTGCGCGTTCGAGAACTAATGACGGGGCGCTAGAAGAGAGCGCGCCAGAGTGCACCCTTGAGGATATAAAAGAAAAAACAAAAACTGCGAAGGGAAGGGCGCGGAACATTCCCATTGTTACGACTTCCGGAGAGATTTCTAATGCGTCGCCGTATCTCTGCTTCATCGCGCCACGACCCAACAGGGTTTTTGATGACGGCGCGAGTAATGTTGGAGGGCCTCGAGGAAATGTTCCTGCCACGGGGCGAGGATATAGAAATAAATTGGTCGTGTTAAGAGTAGAAAAGAAGAATGCACGTAGTTTTTGTACTTGAAAGTTTAGGTTTACACCAGCTAATGCTAGACGCCTTACCTCCTGGCTATACCCCCTGGCTGTGCCTCGTATTACTTCCTGGCTATACCTCCTGGTATAGCGAGCAGGTATAGTGGCTATACCGCTTTACCTCCTGGCTATACCTCGTATTACTTCCTGGTTATACCAGGAAGTATAGCCAGGAAGTATAGCCAGGAGGTATAGCCTGGAAGTAAAGCCAGGAGGTATAGTGGTTATACTGCCTTAGCTTTTGGGTATACCTAGTATTACTTCCTGGCTATACCTCCTGGTATAGCCAGGAGGTATATCTAGGAAGTATAGCCAGGCGTTATTTTGGCTAGACCGCCTTACCTTCTGGCTATACCTCGTATTACTTCCTGGCTATGCCTCCTTATATAGCCAGGAGGTATAGCCAGGAAGTATAGCCAGGAGGTATAGCCTGGAAGTAAAGCCAGGAGGTATAGTGGTTATATTGCCTTAGCTCCTGGGTATACCTAGTATTACTTCCTGGCTATACCTCCTGGTATAGCCAGGAGGTACATCTAGGAAGTATAGCCAGGCGTTATTTTGGCTAGACCGCCTTACCTTCTGGCTATACCGTCATTACTTCCTGGCTATACCCTCCTGCAGTGTAGCCGTAGGAGGTATAGCCACCAGGAGGTATGAAGCCTGGAAGCAAAGCCAGGAGGTCTAGTGGCTATATTGCCTTAGCTCCCTGGGCGCACGCTAGTGTTAGCACAATGTGCCTACCCGGTGTAGCCAGGAAGGTACATCCAGGAAGCATAGCCAGGAGTTATTGTGGCCAGACCGCCTTACCTCTTGGCTATACCTCGTTTTACTTCCGGGCTATTTTTCCTGGTATAGACAGGATGTATAGCCAGGAAGTATAGTAGAGGTAAAGTGGCTATACCGCCATACCTCCTGGCTATACCTCCTGAACTATAGACCCTTTCTTCAAGGGCGCCGCCATCTTGAATATTCGCACTTCCTCTATGGCGAAAACATTGTTTTGCCGTCGCCAAGCTAATAGAATTCGTTTAGAGAAAGCGTAACCGTCACCCATTCGTTTTCTCTACCCTCTATTTTTTACTATTTGCAGGTTGAAACGTTTTAATATTATTTTGTCGCCCTACCGGATATGCCTGTGGCGGTCGGGGGCGAGAGTGAGCGGAAAAGGTCTATACTCGTACTGCTTCTGGTATAGCCAGGAGGTATAGCCAAAGGTAGTGGCTATGCCGGCTTACCCCCTGGCTATACCTCTGGCTATATTAGAAGCAATACTGGAGGTTTAACCAGGAGGTATGGCCAGGAGGTAGGCGGTTTAACCTATACCCTGCCATACCTCCTGCCTATACCTCGTATTACTCTAGGCCGACACTTTAGTTCGTTGCAACTCAAGGGGGTAGGGCGAGGGTAAGACGGGCCGGGGAAGGAGGAAGCAGACGGAACTTTGAAGAAGAAGGAGGTTTCCCTCTCTTCTTTAGCGTTCCGTCTGCTTCCTCCTCCCTGGCACTGTCTTACCCTCGCCTTTCGTTCCTGAGTTCCAACGGACTATCCCAGGCTAAGATCCGATGGAACAAGTCAAGAAGCGCCCGAAATGCACCATCATGTAGCTTCACTTAAATAAAGGCTGCGCACAAGTACAGCTGGAGATATGCTAAACTGGGCATAACCAAAAGAACGCTTCCAGCTAACTCGCGGGCCTTCGGAAGTTTTCCACCAAAAGATTTGATCCACCAATAGATTTGCTTTACTGAGATTTGACTACGACGTACTCAGTATATAATGTATCAGTGACAGACCCATTAAGTGAAGTCTGAATTTTTATCTTTACATAAACTTTGCCAAATGAAATTAAAGGGCTCCAGAGAGGTGACCTCCCGTACGTTTGGCTAAAGTCGAATGCTGAGACACCGCTTCATAAGCCAGTGTAGACAGATCTTCATTGAAATACTGTTGAAATCTGGAATCAACAACGCTGAACTCGGTTGACTTCCATGTGGAAAAGCTTCTTTCGGCATCACATAATGCTAGCCCTAGGCACACTCGAGCTGCTTGGGACAGAGTTTTTCACCGGGGCAGTCTCGACATATGTGCTGAAATAATTTAAATAAATTAATATTGAATGGTAGGTCTTAAATCATCTGTTAATGCACTTGAATGACTGCAGACATGTAACCGAGCATGTATAGAACGTTTTAATTTAGAAAAAAAAAATAAAGCAAATGTTTATATCGCAAAATACGATTAAGAACGTCTAATACATTTAGGTGCAATATCGTTTACAAACAAATAGACTTATGTGTACGCTACCATTATCCCCTGCATCAGATAAAATGTGAGCTAAACATTCGTTACGTATTTATATATCTTATATTATCAAAACAAATTATTTTAAATTTGTTGTGAAGGCAAAGCACAATGGGCTTTCAGGAAGCACATACGGCTTCATATGCTGAGCATTTTTGTCGTATTCCTTACGATATACTAAAGAGGAGTGAATATAAATATACACTGCGCTACAAGTTATTTCGACACAGTCCGCCATACTCAGACTCAGCAAAAATTTAGTTGTTTATTGGCTAATTGGGTTCAATGCGCGTCAGGGCTGACGCTGATTCCGAAGTACCTCCTCCTTCTCACACGTAATCCGTTACGCCGACGGTGAAAATAGTCAAAATGTGTTACAAAAATTAACAGCTGATGTCGTCGTGCGCATAATGATGGCTTGCAATTAAGTTGTAAATGTATGCATCGGGCGACACTTTACACAATAAGGCAAGAAACACGGTAAAACACGACGATAAAAAAAAAAGAATTCAACGCCTATAGGCCAAGGCGCGGTGGGGAGAGCGGAGCGACGAGTTGAAACCACTTCATGGAGGCCGCGTCACGTGATTTCAAGATGGCAGCAGCCCATGCGACGGAGGCTGAAAAGGTCTATAGGAATGTAACACCACTATTCGATTTTAGTCACTGTTCTTATGCTCATAATACACTGTTTGTTATTGTTTTTTTTATCGAATATAGCTCCTTTAATAAAAATGTAAGGGCTCCAATCCACGCTGTGAAGGTGTTTGGACAGGAAAGCTCTGATATTACCTGTAATTATTGCCCACTGCACAATAGACTCTTTTTATGGCAAACGCCACCAGGTGGTGCTCCAATTTTGACGTCCCAAAGAACTTCCGGTTTATATAAGGAATGAACAAAGGCCACCTTTAACGCTGCTTGAAATGCTTGAAATGTAGATGAAACGTTAAACCGAAAATTCTCCAGGTGAATGCCAAAAGAACGAAGAAGTGCGAAGGGTTGTCCTTCCGGCGGGCATCGCGCGTTTGGTTTCGTTATTGATAGATTTCCAGAACAAATTTTGACAATGAATAACTCGAACTGCGTGCTCGATCCTAGGATTTTCAAAAACTGGCTGCCTTCATCATTGATTGCCTTCATTTCTTCAATATAAAGATGTGCCACAAAACGTCTAATTAAGACAAAGGTAATTAGTGAATTTTCCTTGGCTTGGTCCTCTGGCAGTTGCATTCTCTCACGAACATAATATCCGCGGGACCGTATAACTCCACTTGCGCAGACGGCATTTGCGTAGCTTCCACAATCCTTTTTTTTTAAATTTGTATTTTGATAAAAACAACAACGACAACAACACCCTGTATAGTAATTAAAACAGAAGAAGCAAGTGACAATCCATATGATAATTGAAATTAACAGAACAAATGCTACCTTAGTTGCATCCACCGCGGTGAATGAACGGCCACAGTAATTCTGGCTTCTTTTTCATGGCGAATAATGTAAGTTACCTGCCAATATTACATACTAAGCTTCTATTGGGCATTCGGAAACATTTACATTTTATCGTTTCGTTTCTTTGTTTCTACCATCATCTGACACAGCGACTGTCCTCAGTTCAGTGCGCCTTGCCTCGGTTTCTAAAGCGCCTTTGATGTATTTGCTCGTCATTTCAGCCAATTTCCTTACTACTCGTCTGTCTTTTCCGTTTGTTTAAGCCCTGTACTTCTAAGTGCAAGAAAGAAAGAAAAATGAAAATCATACAACACATTAACACATCTTTTCAAAGGGACAAAGAATGGCATCATCCGAACTTGTCAGACAGTACCGTGTTGTGCCAACAATAACGCGGTAGAGAATGCAAAACACTAAAAAGCAAACGAATGGGGACGATGTTGTTTGAGGTTCACGCTAGAGAAGCACAAAACCCGACCAGCCACACTGGAGACCCGACGTGGACATGGCAATGGCGGCCTGTTATTCGCCACAGCAGTTACCGCACGATATCACGAAGAGGACGAGACAAAGCAAATACCCGCGGAGAAGAAAGGAGGCGGAGTGCTTTGGATGGTACTTACAACTTTCTATTTCTATAGTGCACGCTTGTCTGTCCATCGGGAAATATCTGAGATCCATTGGACAGCTGGCAGTCACTGTGAGTCTGCGAAAGAAAGGACAAAGAAGGAAAGGGCACGATGTTAGCAAAAACAGCAATGGAAGGCGGTAGGATGTTTGTGCAGCGGTACGGACCGTCGTACGGAACATGAAGATGTCAGTCAAACGAAGCTACGCACCGAGACACCGACGTAGAGGAGGAGATGGAAGTGTGCGGGGACTTGAGAACGCCGAACTTGGTTGGAATGATTCGTGGGTAGGCCGAAATCCAGCTGCCTTTGTTAATACAGCACAAGTCGAACTTGTTCGAATGCAAGAGCCAAACGCTGAACGCTGGTGTTCCGAGTTCTAAAGCGTTCGACGAGTGCTGTGGCAACAAAGGGAGCTAGCTTTAGGTCCACCCACTAATCCTTCCAGCAAGAGCTCGGCGTTCTAACGTCCCGTGCATTCTCGTCTCCTCCTCTCCTTCAGTTTCTCGGCGCAGAGTCACTGCCGGATAGAGAACGGCAGGAAGCGGCTTTCGAACACCCTGCCTCTACCACGAGCTCCAAGCCTTACCCCGCGCACTGGCGGCGCGCGCGCGTGCTTGAGGTCAAGGAGACGGCGAAGCAAGCGTTGTTGAAGCGAGGAAGCTCGCGTTAGAGGCAGGACAACTTAGGCTCCTCCCTGCTGCTCTGACCTTCTCAGTGACTATGGAGGCTCAGTTCTCTACTAGACCCCAAATGGGACGAAGAAAATGATTCCAGTCGTATGTCCGTCCTTTCCCAGGTTAATCCGCGTTACAGTGAGGCGTAGAGAGGCCTGAGAAGACCTTCCGGAATAAAACATGCCGGAAAAATTGGCCACTGGACATGGAAAGTTTAAACTCTCAACGAATGTACACTAAACAGGTCAGTTTTACCGTGTGATATCTCAAGCCCCAGTTTTTTTCCTGTCAAAAATTAGAGGAAGGAACTTGCTGAAGTCAAGGTTGACCACTTTCGCAGATGACGGAGTAAGCGACGCTATTTACTTGAGGCGCCATCTCCCGAAAGGCGCAGCGAGCAGAGAACAGAGTGCGTCGTCTGCTTGCTGCGCCTATTGGTAGATGACGCCACAAGTAAATAGCGATGCTAACTTCGTCGTTCGGTGAACGCGCTCAAATTTGGAATAAAGCAGTAGGCACATCATCGATGAAAGCGGGCGCCGCGCGGCACCGTCCATAGCAACCCGTACAATGGTGCCTGGAGCGCGTCTCCCACTGGTGTGTTTAGCATCCTATCCCGCCCATAGATCAAAAGTGGTCCCGCCCGTGGCAACGAATGACGTCAGAAAAGCCGGACTGTCATGCTGTAGCCTGTCGCGATCCTGGCGGTTGGTCGTAGAAATGCTGGCGAAAAGTACGACCGAACGCGAGTGTCGCTGTCGTCCTGGCGTCCCAACTCCTAGCTCCCAAAACTTCCATGGGCCGCCGCACTGGAGAGCCACCTGCAGCAGGACAGGCGTCTGCAGCATGCACCATCCCTGTTCGGACGCCGCTAGGATCGCGACCGGCGACAACGTGACACTTCTATGGCGTCATGAGTCGGAAGTGGAGACAAAGGCAGCTAGCTTTAGGTCTACCCCCTAATCGCTCCAATCAGAGCTCGGCGTTCTGGCGTCCCTCTCGTCTCCTCCTACAAACTCAGTTTCTGGGCAGATATGTGGAATAGTAATAAGCACTGAAATAATTTTGCATCATCCGCAGCTTCCCCGATGCACAATGTAAAATTGGCAACTCGCGGTGTAAAAATAATAAAAAGAACTAATTATTTAGAAGGCGCTATTCCAATCTAGCCAGTATTCGCTCAGCGTAACAGGATATTAAAAATAATATTAATGTTTCATGCACGATGTTCTACTTCAAATTTCTAGAGCGAATGGAAAACCACCAGACGTAAGCAATCAAGCGGCCGTCACCACTAGAAGTCACTGCACTCATCGTGTATGCTAGTTGTGTGATTCAGTTCGAATCAGGACAGATTTTTTTTTTCCGCCTGAAAGAGCGAACAGCAGAGAGCTTTCGCGTAGCGACTATTTGCGTTACTCTTAACGGTATAATCACATAACTTATCCTTGAACAGCCATCTTTCCTCCATCGGTCCATAAAATTTAGCCGCCATTTTGCTTTGGACTCGTTTCGATCCGAGTTGCTCAAGTCATCATGATGTTTGAATAAGTTAAGAATAATTTGAGAGAGCCAGAGAATTATTTATGCGATGTTGTACCCACAAAATATTTTCTTTTCTTTTTACAATATCTTTGAGCGATTAATGTACAAAGACAATTATATCATCCCGGCCTGCTTTCTATTAGGATAAGATATATTTGAAGTTAATGATGGCTTGCCACAGCTGCGAGTGTGGTTAGTTTGTCAGCGTTGCGGATTTGTATTGTTTTACAGGCAGTAAGTGGGGCAATTAAAAACCAATAAGCGATGTAACGATGTGAAAGTCTTGACAATATTGTTTCATAGAATAACTTCAAATTGCATTGCCGAAATAAAAAATAAAAAACGCGTTTCTTAGAGTTCGCTTTTCGGGAGAACGAAACAATATACAAAAGTTCCGCAAGTCGTTAAATCATAAGAGGTCTTCTTTATGGAAAATGTCGTCAACTAAAAATGCTTGATTTACAACAAAAAAGAACGCAAAAAAAATGATATGGGGCTGCGCACTGCAAATTTAGAACGGTCGCGCCAACTACTGAGCCAATTTATACTTCACAATTTCAAGTTCCTCTTTTCAACTCAATCTCTTTGTCTACCCACAAAAATACACTCGCGACAAAAAAAAAGTAAAAGGAAAGTTATCAAGACCTTGACCTATTCCAACAACGCGACGCCATCCAGGAGAAGAAAAAATCATTAAAGACGAAATTAAAGCAGTCACTTTTAACGGCTGCTGCCAAAAGAGGTTACTGGGAAACAAAAACACTAACCAATAAGGAACAAAACAAAAAGAAGAGTAGAGGGAGAGGAGGACGGGAAAAAAGCGAAAGGTTAGGAGGCATAAGGCAGCGAGAAGGTGGCCAGACGCGCCATCTGTCCACCAACCAAAAGAACTAAACAGAGGACGCGGCTGGCATTCGCTTCGGAAACGGCACTAAACGTTCCGCTGCCGCAGGCGGGGCACAAAATAGCCATCTTCTCCCGAGAAAGCGATTCCGCGAACGCCCAACTTCCGCCTGATATCGACCGGAGGACAAAAGAAAAGGACACGAGGGAAGAGATTCGAAAATACAAGATGAGAAGAGACGTGTGGTGCTAACCCTAAGCGTTGGTTCGTACATTTGCGTTTGATTGTGCTCTAGTGCGTTGACGAATGCCCTCGTCACCGCTTAACACACTGGAACCACTCGCGCCATCTATCGGGGAGGCCTGGAGCGCTTCTAGCCTGCCTGTAACTAGAGTACAAATATTGCAGTATTTAGATCCATAGCGGTGCACTGTCTTTGAGTAGTGGTCGCGTATAACGTTGCTAGAGTTATTTTAAGCCCGTGTTGAAAGAATGGCCCGTACAAAGATAGAAAATACACGCCGACGGGCAGCGTTCTGGGACACCCGATAGGTGGCGCCTGTTACGCTCCAGAAGCAAGCGCTCTAAACCAGCCTTTACTCACTCGCATGCTTGGAGACATGTGCGTTGCGACGTTTCGCAAGGCGGCATCAGGTGTTGCGAAAGAAGCTCGGTATGCAAGGCGGTAGCTCAAATTAGCCAAATTAAACGGGAAAATGGCTAAATTAGACGGGACAAAAAGGCTCATCGGATCTCGAAGACGGTAAGTCACGTAGGGAAACATCTGCAACCATAAGTTGCTTTCACAGCACTTTTTTTATTTTTTAGGGAAGGATTGAATAAAATGTTTAATACTGAAGGTTTCACCGGGCCCTTCTCGACTTGAGTTGTCTGTGTCAGGGGGAAAATTATTAGGGAGATACTTTTTAGAGTTCTTAGAACCAACTTCCGTTAGATCTCGTGTATGTACGAACGACAACATAAAAGTATATCGACAGACACTATAAAGGCATATTCAGAAATAAATTGAAATAAGTTGTTTAGATGTCATAAGCGCAGACAATCGGCTTATCTTTGAAATGCATCGACCTTGTTCACTGAACTAAATTCTCCTCATACGGCCGTCGAGTTAAATTTTCTATGACACATAAACAAAAAGGCAAACGCGTGGCACGTATTAGGCTCGAGGGACCGCCGCGTCTACGTGCGATAAAAAACTTCGGTTCAATAGTTCGTAACATGAAAGTAAAAATTGAATTGAATTGAATTGAATTAGTGAAGACAGAGTTCCAGACCAACGCTGACCTCTGCACTCGCCTCCGATCCGCGCCCCGCGTCAGCCTCTTTAAATGTTTACTCCGGTGCGCTTTCTCGATATTTAGGGTTACTACTGTTTTTATGAGAAGAGATTTCTTCAATTACGAGGTGATATTTTCTTTTTCAATGCCTCGTGTACTTTCTAGATATCATATCTGAAATTTTGTTTCGGGGGCTACCGTAAAACCTAAAATACCGGCTCAAGCGTGATGGCAACCCCTCATGATCAGTCGCATGGCCGTCTTGTGACGCAAAGTTCGTACCGTGGTAACGCGAAAAAGGTACGACTGGCCTAGCCGTAGGAGCAGTTCCGATCAGTTGGTAAGAGGCTACGGTTGTTTTACTGCTTTTGCTCCCTATAGAAACATCTGTAGAAAATATTCGTATACAGTCGATAAAGTTGCCGGCCGTAGAACGAGTTCGCTGCGATGAACGCGGGCCCAGCGCGGGCTGAAAACGAGCCACCCCCTCCCCCCCCCCCCACGCGCACACACACTTATATTTTGAGAAGAACTACAATCTTTTATGGTGTGACAGCGTTGTGGAAACTAATCGCAAGCTCGCGCTCAGCGGGAACGAATAAACTATTGGGAGGAGATCGAGCAGTCACGCCTCTTGCGGCACGCTTCAGCTGTGGGGACAACAAACCGAATTTGCTTGTTTGTATTTGATCCAAGAAATCGAAGATGACTAATCGAAGGCTGCTCCTAGAGCGACCAGAGCACCGGTCAGAGCGGAGCGTTCGTGCCCCAGATCGTGCTAGGCCAGGTTCAGTTTCTTTGTTATGCTGCGTCAGTAAACACCGGGCTGTGGGGACAACAAGCTCGATAAAGCGTCCTCTATAGTTCGATCTCCTAATGGCACCTTCGGCACGACGACGCGCTCGAGAGAACGCGTCGTCGTGCCGAAGGTGGCATTCACCGGCGGCGGCGAATCTTCGTGTGCAATCGCTGAGGGGAACTTACAAACTACGGTCTCTAAAACATAACACAACAAGCAGAAATCATCCGGTTGGACGGCTGAAAATGCAGCAGAAAACCACAGTGAAAGAAGTGGCAGTGCGAACATGTAACCTCCTTGAGTATACGAACATACCATCGGGGTACAAGGTTGTTTTACAAAGGGCCAACCCGCTGCATGCCCACTGAGTAGCTGATGGTTGCATTTTTAATACCGGCGGTAGAGTGGATGCACGGTTTTCCATTCGTGTATTATTTTGGCAGTGCTCGTATTCTCTCTCCGTAAAATCGATATCAGTACTTTATCTTGGTTCGACTTTTTGACAGGAGTCGCCCTTTATGTGAAGCCCGGCCCGTGCAGGGGCACCGGTCAGAATGCCGACGCACTTTTGACGCTTCTTCATTGTCTGCATCAGATTGAAGCCTTGGCTGCGGTCGGACTTGAGATGGAACGGAGCAGAGATAGGTGTTTCGGCTGTGCGGGGAAAAAGTCAGGGAGTGAAGCGCGACTGCCAACCTTAACGTGCATCACGCCGTTTTTGAACGAGCTTGAGCTGGAAAGGGATCGCATCCTCAGGCAAATTCACAATGTTCAGCGTTGTTTTTTACTTCTCGAGAAAAATTAGACGTAACTGACGCCCAAACACGTAATCCAAAGGTTGGTTCACACTCTTGCGACCCCTTAAGGCTCCGCCGTTTTCTTCGTAGTCCCCGATTTGCCTAAAAACTTGCTTAAAACACCAACACACATCGCAGAACTAGTAACCCAAATATTTGGACAAAATAATTTTTTTCCCGCGAAGTTACAGAATTTACAATTTTGGTACTCATCGTGTTTTTCAAGGTGAAAAGATCTACTGGCAACATTGAAAAAGTGACGTCATGGGTGGGCAGGGGTTCACTCTTTGGGCTGTAGACTTTGTTCCCAACTGATTACAAACAGTTTATGGTGTCGAATGAATGCTTTGGAGAGTCGCTCCAGCTCCCACGCAGCAGCACGATACAAATGCTCGGCATAGGATTCATTTTAGACTGCCCGCTCGAACCGCAAGCCGGCCCACCCTTGATGTCACGGCAATGAAAGCGCGGGTACATTCGAATCTTCGTTTTAGCGTCATTTACATTTGCCGATTTTACAATAACAATTCGGTATTTCGCGATACTAAATAGCATACCGGAAAGAGTAAAGAACGGCGATTGCGAAAAATATATTTAGTTGGTGGCTCAAAGAATCGACGGAGTTCCCCTTTAAAACCTCTTATGACAAGAGAAGACACTGACACAACCTATCGGATCGCCAGTGGAACGCCTGGCAGTCTAGTATAAATTCTTTTCGTACATCATTATCTTTGTTTTACTCGAAAGTTTTTTGGTAATGTTATAAATTACCATTTTTAACAAGTAGCAAAGAAGTACGTACATTTGATCTCGCGAATACTTCAAAACCTTAGATGTAGTGCAATGCAGTTCTAGATTGATCTCATAGATGGAGCCAGCGTACCGACGTGAGACATCTGAGGAGGTTTCAAGTCACGCGGCCCTCAGGTGTTACAGGTGGGGGAACGGGTTTTAACCGAAACAAAGTCGGTTGCCAATAATAGATATAAAAAAACAAAATCAATTGTCTTCGGGCGGACAGCGACGCCAACATTGTTCGGCGGAACGGTGTCCCATGACACAGGAGCCGTCAACGCTTTCATATAAAGCCCTCACCGGAACCGAGCCGCCCTTTTCCTTCCCTCAATCGTACGGTATTCTTTTCAGGACCCAAATGAAGGGGAGGTAAGTTTCCAGTTTCCCGCCGTTGCGAAGGCCTCTCGTTTTCTGCGACCGGCTTTTCCGAGTGCCTAATTTAGAAGGTTCTCGAGGTGGCGAAACCTTTCTCGTGGAGCCCACAAGGTGGGGTATCTCATTCGGAGGTCGTCGCTGGAGCACGGCCTGAAATGGAGGGAAACGGACTTGGCCTAACTCTGAGCCGAGTTCACCGATTCCGTCGCCGGTAATGAAGGAGGAAAACTTTTGGGCTGAATTTAGCAGAGAGCAGCCGTGCGGAATTAGCGATCTAACGTTTCTCGATTGCAATCATTCCTTAAATAGTTTGTGTGTGTGCGTGGTCCGGGGGAGAGGGGGGAGGGTGATCTCGCAATAAAAGCAGGAGGAAAGGGAAGCGGTTTAAAATGTAAAAATCAGTGGGTATACCATTTGAAACAAAACAGACACATCCAAACAAAAATGATAAAAGGAAGGGAACATATAGACCTTTGCGAAAATCGCCTTCAGTGCGCTTTGCAGACAAAGATGGCAGCCATCTTTGTCTGTTGGGTTATGGAAAAACTTCTGTGCAGTGCGCTGTTTCTTTGCTGTGGGGTATATCAGACGCTGTGCATGTGCGCAGCTCAGTGACTCAGCATTTTTCGCCCCGGTGATAAGCGATGCAAAAGTCTATAAGTTCCAGAGACAACCCTTAGACAACAACAACAATGCACCTAGAATAAGCCACTCCTTGAGCGCGCTTAGAAAAAAAATACACAAATATTTTGAGTTAAAGATTAAAAGCATATCACAACCGCATTTATTCTTGTCTCTTTGCAGGAGTAGATCAGTCGTACACTATTCATAAACCAGATTGTTTTTTTTTCCATCCTTGCAAGCAGACGCGAGAGGCGCACTATTCTCGACATCGAGATGGCACTTCCATCCGAGGATATATGCGTCAGGTGACACATCAATACCCTCGGCAATTTTATATAATGCATTTGACGCATTATGCGACTTTGAAGGTAAAGATCGCTGCCAATTTCGGTCCTAATCTCAAACGCCTTCGTGAATTTCCCTCGACACACTCATTCTAATCGCCTCGAGATCGAACCGTGTCGCCACCGTGCGGCCGAAGTTGGAAACATGCGAAAGTGGGGATACCGCCGTGCGTCGAACGGGCGCACGTTTAGAAGCATGGATTTCGACGACGCATGCGCGTTTCCGGCCGAGCTGGGCCCGCCTTATGAAAGGCTTGTTGCTTCTGTGGTCGTTTATTTCTTACTGAAAGTTGTGTTGTGTCGCTTCGCACACGTGGAAATTCGGCAAAGCGATTAATATAAAGTCGTATGCTACCATAATTTTAGCTTTGTGGTTTATAGAACCGCTGGTCCCACATATTTTTGTTATCTCGCACAATCCATGGCGTTCATAAAAGAATGAACGTTGATTGGGTCGATTAAAAAAATAACCCGACTGATCGCCACCCATTAACAGTGTAATCAATTGTAAATCCGTTAGATGATTTGTTTCCAGTCATATTGCGCGAAAGACGTTAAAATTATAATTTGATTCCTCTTTTACTATGTCACAAATGGCATATTGCAGTCAAATTTTAAACTTAACGTTGTGACGCCCTCAGAAATATGAACACATGAAGCCTTTTGAAGTCAAGTAATTTAAAGTTATTATTGAAACAGTTATATCACCTTCAATGACAATTACAAACATTCTGAAGTGATTTACAGTGCTAGCCCGTGTGCTAAAAAATGAACACGTAAAAAATATTAAATCAGGCAATTCTTTTAAAGTAAAGAGGTCAACAATATTAAAGCAGGAATTTTTTATTTTTACTTTTTCAAGACTTTCACACACAATTCTAATTAACAGGAAAAAAAAGACTATCGCAATTAAAGCAATATTTGAATATTCTGAAGGTTGATAGATGAATCGCCTTGTCTCGATATGCGTTACGTTAGGGCGTGGGGTTACGGAAACTCTTGGTAGAGTCAATAGCTGCGAAAGCTAAAAGAAAACAAAATGCATATAACCTGCGATTCCACAACCCACAGTACCTTTATTATGTAGGCAGCCGGGTGGGAATTCTTTGTTTTGTTGAATTTCCACGCTGGTAAACCGATATATCTCTTCTAAAATAAACAAATATTTGATAACATAAATAGTGCAGTTTACCCGGAAACAGGCATCCGTCATGCTTCCCAACGTCTGGCTAGAGGAAACAACGCATCTACAGAAAGCGATTACTAAAATTTAGACCGTACGCTGGTAACACGATTCGATCTTCAACTGAAGCACCGAACAGCACCGCACCATTTTCTGCTTAAATCGTTTTCCCGCCGATACTATGGGACAAAATAAACGCAAAAATCTACACCGCCTCGAGCGCGAACGTGGAGGACCTATTGACGACGTGCGCGACCGAAAGCATCGCTGTGGTCGGCCTTCCACGATTGGCCGAACGCTGACTATGACGTCGGAAAGGGGATCTATCATCGACGGAAATAAGAGGAATGAAAAAACTTTAATTTTGACGGGTGTTGGCAGTGTTCCTTTGAGAGCGCAATGATTTCAAGCTTCCACCATGCTAATAACAAACACCATCGAACTTGTTGTTTGCAAGGTAATGACGTCACGAGGGGGAACCATAGGAGGGCGCCACCAAAACATCTCGCCGCTAATGGGGCGGCCATGCTTTGATCCACTGATCTCAATGACAATTGCTGGATCGCGTTTGCCCGCTCCGCGAATGCGTCACTGGCAGCCATCTTTAGGTAGAGTTATATCACCTCTAGCAAAGATACAGCTGCTGCAGCTCATCGGCAGCCGCCATCATCCATCCATGTCAGATGGCGTTTTGGCAGTTGTGGTGGCAGGCTGCCATCAAAATAGCGTGGTGATATTCCGTGATTGATTGAAATTGTTTGACGAAACATGTTTTTGAAACCCGGCGTGAACGGTAGCCCGGTCTTTGAGGACCCGGTAAAAGTTTCACGAAATCGCACAGCACCGGGGAAAAGTAGCACAGCACGCATCGAAAGTCGCATCGAGAAGCATCGAAAGCAGACGCCGGTACGTAGTCTGCTTTCGATGCGAGCTGCGCTGCTTTCCCCCGTGCTGCGCTTTCGTAGAACTTCGCCGGGTCCTCAAGATGCGGCTACCGTTCACGCCGGGTTTCAAGAATTTGCTTCGTCGAACAACCTCAATGAAGCGACGAAGTATCACCCACGGTACAGTGTACTAGATCTACGGCTATTTTATGGCAGCCTGCCGCCATTGCGCTGTCCTCGCCATATTACTATGATGGCTAGAGATGATATAACTCTACCTAAAGATGGCCGCCAGTGACCGCATTCTGGTCCATAGGCGGAGCTGGCCAAACGCGATCCAGCAAATAGACATAGAATCCAATTAACTCTGATCCCCGCTATGATGATGATGATAGTTGCGACAGTTGCGCCACCTCTAGGTCTTCCAAGGATCGCCGCCGACGACTTGGCCTTTCTTGTAAGAGTACACATCGATAAGTCGGATTTGATATATTAATATCATCGTATGGGCTGGCTATTACTTTTGTCTTGGTGTCGCTCAAGGCAGAGGTGCATTAGCACCCACTACAGCGAACGGCGAGGTGTCCTGACTCTTGACGGTGCTGATCTTGGGGAAGCTGCGTGCACAGGGAACGACTGTGTCCGTGGGCTTGCAACTTCCACAAGATCAACAACATACGTATTTATGAAGTTGTGTTTCCTGATTAACTTAGTTGAGAGTGCGCTTTGTCTCGTTCCTCTAACCTTAGTCTTTGGGTTGTATTCGGCGCTGTTTTTATTAGTTATGAACTTCTCTACAAACTTGCATCCAGACAGAAAAAATCAAAAAAGCAATTAAGCGAACGTTTTTTCACTCACTGCAAACTTTTTTTTTTCGCCAGGACGGATCCGTCCTGCCTGACAAAAAAAAGAGCAAAAAGTTACTGTAATAAAAAGACAGATGAAGAACGATTACTGTAGTTCAAATTTACGGAAGGTTCCTGAGGAGTTTATTCAGACCTGACAGGCCAAGCTGCGTGGGGGATAGGGCGCCACGATGAATGCGTGCTACACGTGTCTAAGAGCGCAAAAAGCGACAAACGCGAACAAAAAAAGGAAAGGTACTCAAAGCTTTCCAAATATTATAATAATAAAAAAATAACCAAGTCGTATGTACTGTTTAAAAAGAAGACTTTCCTCCCCTTCTTTTTCCTATATGTCCAACAAAAAAAAGAAAAACAAAATAAGGTTGCGTGAATGGTAGCCGCGAAGAAACTAAGGAAGTACTCTAATCCCCTATGCCAATATTTGAGTTTGTGCGACCAGCCTCTAACTCCTTCTCCCCCCCCCCCCCTCATTCTCATCCCTTTTTTCTTTTGTGTCATTTTCTCTTTCTCTCTGAATTCGATTTTGTTAGGGTCATAATTAGAAGTACGAGGAAGTGAACTCTGCATGGCTCGCTCTTTATCTCCGTCTTCTCCGCACAGCTTCTACAAATCTTTCTGCTTTCCCTCCTTTTTCCTTCCCATTCATTCGTGTTCTTAACGCGGTTTACGTGGTTTCCAAAGCTAAGAGTAATAAGGCTGAGGATAGCGCTGGTATATAAGGTGCTTGGCGGAGACCCGGAAAGGAAGGACAAACATTATCGAAGACTTTTTAAATTTTAATTCGTTATCTTTTTTTTCAGAGTTTTCCTGGTCGAGGGGTCTCCATCATGCTGCTTTATGCACTCAGCCGTACAATGGGAAGAGGGAAAGGAGGAAGTGCTTCCGTGCCGGTCAGTCTAAGTGTCCCTATACTTCCCAAAATGTCCTTATACGGGCCCATTGTTTAAACAAAGGGCTCGAGCCTCTCTAAGTACTTGTATTACGCCTTAGAAAATTAGAAAAGAAAGATAAGAATAATTTGCGCGGTAGTCATCACGAGAAGCGCTGGTTGAATCTCAGCCGTCGTTTTTGTTTGGCGTCCAGCGTATGTAAAGTAAACGCGATAAAGTTTTCTTCCTTGTGGTAACACCCAGTAAAGAAATGTTTTACTAACTTGATTAAGTAGCGACGTTTTACTGGCGTAGTCTCCAGCAACAAAGATGAGTTGCTTTGTTCACCTTCTTTGAATGCAATAAACAAGAGTTACTACAGTACAGCCTTTCACAGCAGAAAAGTAGCTTTGTTCATCTTCTCTGGGTGCAGAAAAACTATATAACTTTAAAAATAACGATGTGCATTTATCGGAGAAGGAACGTTACCGAAAATTTGAGCTAAACTTACTCTATAAAGTGAAAACTGCGTTTCCAGCTAGATTTTAAAATGTAGCAACTGAGAATCACTTGACTAATTTAACGTTGCTAATTTAAGGTCGGAAGGTATGAAGTTGTGTCTAAGGACGACTTTCCGGTTGCAAGGAACTGACCAGTAGAAATGCATTTCTGCAAATTTCGTCCCTTGACGCCGCAGATCCCCTATAATGCCTCTTTGTAAAAAGAACAATACGACGAAAGTCAACTAATGTGGTCCTTCTAAAAAAAAAAGTACGCTTGAAGTATATATTTTAGCTTCAATATTTCAGCTAACTCTTAATACACTTCGAATGTACTTCGCAATGTAACGGTGCGGTCTGGGCGCCAAGTTAGTCTGGCAACGAAGCTGTGCACATTAAAAGTGTATATGCTTCGCACACTATTCGTCAACTAAAATATACAGGGTGTCCTCCCCAACAAATTACAGGGTCTTTTTCGCTGCAAAATAAAGTACGCATCACCAAACGCTCACTCTCCGCCCAAATGTAGCGCTTGCCGGTACAAACCAGACTGCCAAAGTTTTAGAACTCATAGCCGCCCCTCGCATTCAAAAATTGTAATGTGATTTTCAGAGGTTTTCAATGGGAATATAGTGTCCGACAGAGCTCTGGAATACATGGAGCTTGTGGCGCCAGTCGCCGAAAGGGGCGAAAGTGGAGCCCCATCTTAGTGAAATTTTCAGAAGATAAAATTATAGCTTTTCAATGAGATAAGGATTAGTTTAGAAATTTTGTTATTTGGTTCGGAACACTAGCACTACACTTGGGTGGATAATGTGCGTCCAAAAAAAAAAACAGCTTATTTTACGCAAAAAAAAAAACACAAAAAACGAAACATTTTTGTAGTGACACGTTAACGCTAAGCATACTTTAGATTGAGTTTCATACAAAGTAAACAAAAAAAGTGCACTGCAGTACATTATACTTTGTATCGTGAAGCAAATTAGTGTGTTTACATCTGTTGTTCATTTTATTGAGCACCTATAGCGCACACAGTGAAATTTTTAGCTTGCATTCTGTTGCATTCAAGGTTCACGCCGTTCTAGGCACTATACTGCATATCTTATTCTACGAAAAATATTGCGATCCTTTATGCATTCCAGTCCGCAGAATGCTCTCCGATGTTTTGAATTATGCAGCACCAGTGTTTTCCGCCCAACTGGCTTATTCGCAGCAGTTGTTTATACTTGGCGGAATGGTCGGAATTTATTCCGGGTCTAAACAGATGCCGTTACCGTTAGGGCGGCAGCCTCTGTCCTACACTTATTTCAGATTAATATTAATAAGAAAAAAAATCAATTTTCGCCTTTTCTTTTTAGGAGGCAACGCACAAATAAGAACTGAAAATGACTATCAGCGAAGTATCAGAAGTGCGACACCATTACGGAATGCACATGTGTCGCAACGAACACATCAGACGCGTAACCGTAGCCCTCGCGTGTCATCATCAGCAAGTCTTGCGCAGCACGCGAATGGTCAACAACTGGGATGAACTGAGACGAAGACGACAACAATACAAGGGCAGCGTATACGAAACTCTTTCGGCTTTTTCTTGGTCCGCTTCCGTTCATGTTTGGATAGGAGTCTCTACGTCCGCGAGCGCACACAAACTAAATCCTTCGCAGCGTTGATGATAGAGGTAAGATCGCGCAGAGGGGCCTCCCGTAACTGTAGCACAATATGTGTCGAGCTCTAAAGTAGGCAGAACCAAAGCCTGTTTGCGGAGGAGCTGCAGCTGGGCGTATATACGCGGAGAGAATTGCGCTGTTCGTTAGTTTTCGGGATGCCCGGGGAATTTCCCCGTAACCGGGGACTGCTGGAGTGTTTGCGTTGTCCCTGTGAGGACGGGGTCGGGAATAGAAGAGTGCCGGTTGCTTTGTTTGAGGAGTAAGTGGACCGGGACCGTTGGAGGACAGTGGCTATTTAGGGGACGTCCGACACGGCGTCTTGTCCGTATACTTCAGTGGGTACGCGTTCCATGGGCAATGAGACGAGTGCCGATTATACCGAGGGACCTTTTTATATATATATATCTGGGCTCACTGTCTCTTCCGTTCATTTGCGTCCTGTTAGAGTATAAAGCGTACATGTCTAAACTGCCCCTTCATCTGGCCTGGAATAGCTGAAAAAGGAAAAGGGGGGGGCGGTAGCGGTGGCCGAGTGTCTTGGGGCACTGCAGCTGTGAGCACGTGGAGAGAATGGGCGCGCTGTAGAACCCAGAGATCCTGGGTTCAATCCCTACACCCTTGCTCATTTCGATCTGGATGAGCATCGTACCGGCGTGCGGTCGTGTATTACTACTGCGCGGTGCACGTTAAAGAACCCCAGGCAGCAGTGGTAAGGAACTATAGCTAAACTGCTCGTCTACAGCGTAAATCAGTGTCGCCACACCTCAAAGGCAAGACCGACCTTACGCTGTATTAACACGAACGTCAGATTTGGGTAGTATAGCTGGTGACAAAACAGTAGTAAACTAAACCCATTTTTCACTGAGGTCACTATATTTCTGCACAAAAATATACATCACAAAGTTAAAAGTCTCGTAAAGTACGAACGTTGCGTCGTAACACTGAAAGAAGTGCTCGTGCGAGCACAAAACCCGTGTTTTCTAAAACAATTTTTAATGGCTCTCGCTTGCATGTAATGCTTTGAAAGAAAACATAAATAAATATTAGCGCACAAAAAGACGAGGACAGCGACAGGAACGGAATACAGAAGACAGAAAAGCCAAGCCCTGTGTTACGTGTTCTCGTTCCTGTCCCTGTCCTGGTTTATTTTTATGAGCAATTTTTTCATCATGTTTAACCAGTACCAAAGCCCCCCAGTGTTCCACATTACTTAAACTTTGAAGGCGCGAAAAGCAAAGAAAACATTTTTCTAAGCTCTGCGTAGTCATCAACGTGCGCTCGCGCACGCCTTTACTCAGGGAACGTTTGAAGAAAACAAAAGCAGGAGCTGAACCAGCACAAAAAGCAAAGTCGCAGAGAAAACCTCGAAAGAAACATCTGTCAGAGAGAACTAAGATATCGCGTGAACAAAAAAGCCCCAGAGATGACGTCTCCGAATCTGTCTTTTCGTCGAAGATGGGGTAACTCCAGTAAAACGCTAACTATATAAGTATTGACAGGGCATGTAAGCCGCACCATCAGCCACAAACCGCTACGCGACACCTGCATAGCTCCCGCAACACGATCGAGGGGGTAGCTGTACTCGGGCGAGACGGAATATCCGGCGCTTTGACGTCCAGTGGACCTTAGTTCCAACGCGAAATTTTTGCGCTTGCATTTTACAGGACGGCACACGTGTCAAGGTTAGACAAGGAGATCTCAAGCACCGCCCATGAATCGCCCTTTGTCGTCCAGCGAACGTACTTGTACCCCCAACTTGCAACCCAAGCCAAACAAGCAAACCAACACGTATACGCCTAGAGGATCTTCAAAAAACAACAACTCTTATTCCACCTAACCGCTGCTAACCACAAAAGATTAAACAAACAAACAAAAAACATTAAAAACTCAATTTGGTGCGCATGCAGAGACCTATCCTCCCACTTTGGCCGCTTTTCGAGTCGCTTGCCTTTTTTCTTTAGCACGTCGCGAAGGGTACGTGAGTTCCTCGCAAACACGATAGATCATCTCCTCACTGCCGCGTGCGTTACACGCCGTGAATGCAAGGTCTCGATGACGCGTTCAACCCACGGCCGCGTCACCCACTCGTGTTGCCACCACCGCGTAAAAAAAAAAAGCGATCGTGAATGTAGAGCAAGGTTCCCTCGAATCTTCTAATTACCAGGGTCGCCCTCTAACGGCTCTGCGCTGGGCATGCATGCAAGCCACGGCAGCCCATAAACCACTGCGCCTGGCAACCTGGCCCGGGGGCAGAGAGGGGAGGGGCAGCAATCACGTGACCGTCTGTTATGTAGCGAACACTGCGGTGACTAATGAGCGAGTTTGTTTCTTCTTTTCTTGTGGGGATGAAACTTGCAGCACGCTCGTTTCATTTACATCAATGTGTATGGCGGCTATGTTTTTTTATTGCTTGTGTTGCTTATGAAACGCGACAGGTTTTAGTTTAGGTACGCCGACAGGCTGACATCGGTCATCACTGGTGCGTGGCCGTGACGAGCTCTGGCTTCAGAGTACGTTGAGTGTCGGGAGTTTCACTTTTCTCTTGTTTTTGAGGTGCGTATGAAAAAAAGGGGCGATCTCTCGAGTTGTTTTCTGGTGCACGAAAAATCGTGCCTCGCTCAAAGTAAAATGCGGATGACTGGACGCGTATTTAAAGGAAGCACTCAAAAGCACCGCTCCGACACTTGTAACCGCCGTTACCTCGATGAAAGAGTCGATTTCGTAAACCTTTCGCTACGAAAAAAAAAAACAGCAAAAAATTATTTTAATGTTGTGCAGACTAGAGCCACTTGAACACGCCAACACTCTCCTCACGCTACATGAACGCAACGCACGCGAATTCGTCGAGTTTCAAAAGGAGGCCTAGCTCCATGCGGGCAGAAGCCAGAGGTAGGGAAGGAGACGAGAGCGCACGGGAACTTCAGAACGCCGAGTTCTGCTTGAAACGGTTAGGGGATAGGCCTAAAGCTGGTTGCCTTTCGACTCCGCTGCACTCGTCGAAAGCGTACGAATGTGGAAAGCCAAACACCGGACGCTAAGAATCCGCATCCTAACGCGTTCGGCGAGTGCAGCGGCGACAAAGGCAATGCACATAGTTTCCTATATAGTGAAAAAGCCTGGCAGATTGCCATGAGAAGCTGCCGCCTAAATGGAAAAGGTGGAGCGGCAGACAACGAATGAGAGGAGAGCCACGTGACTGGCGCCCCGCTGCGGCGAGACGCCGAAGCACACTTCTCCCGAGCGAACAAGTGTGTTTCGGGTCCTCGCCACTGCAAACGCTGTGCGCTGACGTCCAGGTTCCCCGAGAAATGTCTCTTTGATGTTCTGTGCTACCAGATCCTCGCGCTCCAAATCTGCGACCGGGCACTCTATGGCTCCGTCGTCGAGCCGCCAATCTTTGTGAGTATAGAGGAGGCTATGGAAGAGATGAAGATCTGGAGCCCGGCTTGCTCGAACAGCGTCTCAGGCTGAGGACTGGGTGAAAGAAAAGCGCTGCAAAGGCTGGGGCGCGCGAGCGTCTTGAGACGCGGCTTGAGTCCCGCTCGAAGCTCGTGCGCTGGCTTTGGCGGTGCTTTCTTTCAGCCAGTCTCAGCTGAGGCGCTGAGTACTAGCAAGCCGGCCCTGTTGTCACTGCGAGCTGAAGAAGGACGAGGCGCGGCGAGTGCTTCTAACAGCATTATCGTTCGAAACCAATGAAATTGATGAATTTGCTAAAGGGAAGACGGAAGAACAAATCACGAAGCATGAACATATTAATCACCGCCTTGAGTGCGTGATTCAAGGCGGTGTTCGTCTTGCCACTCTTGTCTGCTGATTTAGTGACACCTGCCGTACTCAAAGGTTCATTATAAGCCAATTTCTTTGTGGTCATAGCTCAATCTACGGGCTCTAAACTTTCCAAAACAGCAAACATTACATTCATAGGTGGCCGATTCGATTCTTTAATAAAATCTTTATCAAAGATATATTTCCTCGGAACTATAGCACACACCAAAGTGCGCCATCAGACGTGGAGAAGGGCTTCCTCTCGTCCGACGGCATCCTTTGGTGTCTGCGATAGCTTCAGTTTTTCACCTTTGATAACAATTTTACTGAAGCATTCGGCCATGCATGAACGTAATGTTTGCCGTTTTGAAAAGCTTTGACCCCACAGATTGAGTTATGATCCATAAGACTATCCTAGGACGTGCTTTAGTGCCCTTTAAGCGAAATAATTTTTGATATAACTGCCAGTTTAGTTGCTCGTCTGTGCAACAGTTTATTCCCCACTGACGTCGGCATAAAGCGGCACGTACGTTGCCAATTCTTTGTTTTTTAACGCCGTTAGTTTTTCTTTTTTAGAGCGGAGCTGTTAAGGGCTAGTTTCCCCAGGATCGTGTCCGGTACCACACAAATGTCGACACCCATGGTCGACACAACACTCTGGTTGCCGTCCGTCGCTCATAGATGGCGGTAGCTGATCCAGAGTGTTGTGTTTGCCGGTTGTCTGCTTGCCGCTGTCGCTCATAGATCGCGGCAACCTTTCCAGCCTCAGCAGCCAGACAACTGGTTGCTGCCATCGCTCATAGATGGCGGGCAACATTTCTTCGGAGGAAGAAGAGCGGGAACGGAACGAGCGGCGATGTGCGCAGCAGCGCGAATGGTTCCGCAACCGCCGCGAGGCAGCTGTCGCCTAAAGCTCCACTGCGTCGAGCGCTTCGGATTCCCTTGCGAAAGAAGATCAGATCGCTCGCCTGGAAAGCCACCGCCGAGAACAGAAGCTATATAGCTCCGCTGCTCTTTCCTTCTTCACCAAAAAAAAAAAAACAGACTGAAGGTTTTTTTGTTTTTTTAACAGGTAGTTGTGTGCATCTTTGAAAGTTTAACGCTCATTGTGTTTTCTGCGAAGTAAAGTAAAAAGGAGGACAAAAAAGTGAAAGCCGGTAAGCCTGTTCTCACAGACAGGTTCGAAACCCGTGTGCGCCTCGAAAGAGCAACCGACTTGGAAGTAACTTTTGTATGTGAGCAATATTCTTAGGTCTCTGCAGCACCCCTTGGTGTATCCGTTTGTTGCTGACAACGTGGATGTTTTCGAGCGGCTAAAAAAAGAAAAAAGTTACGAATAGAGGAAAACAAATTAGCGACAAGAATGAGACAGAAGAAAAGACATCGCTGCTTCAGCAAACAAGAATTAAAAATGCAAGCTCCAGAAACAAGTGCAAAACCGAACACTTAAACGTTGTTGCGCGCCCAGGAGGCCCCAAAGTAACCACTAAACAAATTTCACGAGATCGCCGAGAAAACTTGGCTCGACGAAAGCAAGGGTTAGCGAAGAAGCGGCATCTTGCTACACCAAAGCAATAACAAAGGAAAAAGAAAACAAGCTAGTAGACGCGAAGCGCCTGAAGCGGTTCCGTTCGAAATTCCCAGCCGCACCGTCAGCGGAGAAAGGTTCAGCCACACGTGAAGGGCTAATGCGATTGTCGGGCGGTTTGCCGCAACGCCCAGCTGAAATGTAGTGCCAAGACGCAAAAATGGGCCGACCCTTCGGAGAGCGCTTACAGAAGAAGCTGGCATGCGTCTTTCGTCACAAGTCTTGCGCTATATCCTCGCGCTTCGAACGTAAGTTAACGTGAAAGACAAACGTTGCTTCAGAGATCAGAGAAAGAAAACACTTGAAAACATGTTTGCGGCGGTAGCCGTCATTCCCTAGGTTGCGACAGCATATCCCTGGCTGTGCTCGGGCGTAGTGTAGGGCGAGGACCTTTATATCTGGCGGGAAAATTCCGCCACTCAACTTAGCGGAGAGCTCATAGTATCACGTGATGTCGTGACGTCAGCGTCAGGTGACGTCATCAGTTCCCCGCAAAATATGTTGCGTCACGTGACGTCATTTTGTTCGATGCCATATTGAGGGACGACACACACCGTCACGCCACGTCATGCCGACACGTGAGATCATGGCGTCGCGTAACGTGGCAATATCAGGTGAAGTCACTGTAAAACGACAAACGTGTGAGTGATTCTTTTTTTTTACAGTTAAGTTGTTTATGGTTAGCGTTCTGTCGATTTTTCGTGTGTGTGACCAAAAACTCTACGCTCGACACCGCCGCACGCGCACGCCTTCCCCGTATAAAAGATTCGAAGTAAATAACCAAAATAAAGCGTTAGACGAACGCGCGTGCAAGATGTCATTTGTTTTAGGCTTTTGCTTTAGAACAGTCACTGCTGCAGACACCGGCACGGGCGGCGCGTGGAACACCATTCCCTGCATTCTCCTTGATGCTTGGGTAGTCTATCTTCAAGTATCACTAGACTTTCAGGTAGATATGAAGATTTCTCAAAGATTTGCCGTTGTCCGACCCACGTCGGCTATGTCTACGCTCGCACCGCCCTCTTTTGTCGTCCTTCAAAGCCCCCACTTGCCTGACTAGTTTCCTTTCCTTCCGCTCTCCCGGAATGGCGGTCCCGTCGCGCGTGTCCAGTTTCCTCCGGCCCCTCGGGGCGGGTCTGTGTGGTGTGCTAAACAACTTCGCTGGTCAGTCAGCTTCACAGAGTGGATTGGCTCAGGATTGTTCTTCCGTACGCGATTGGTTTGGTAGGTGATGGAAAGCGCACAAAAACGACGAACGACGTGACAATGCACTTTTTGTGCTGCTCGATTGGCCCCGTCAGATCGCAGCATTGGCTGTGCTCGAACTTTGCGGGTACGGGTACAAAGTTTTTCTGGCCTTCAGTGTCGAAAGGAAGAAACCCTACGTTGTAATATTTTTTTTGTCGCTTTAGGTATGTCGGTTAGGCAATCCTCAAGATGGCGCCACGTGTTGCGTCGATGCTGATCTCTACACCGACCGCGCATTACCCCCCGTCTGCCATCAACTCAGCACAAAATCGACGTGTTGTAAGAGCGCAGTTCGAGAAGAGAACTAAAAAAATATATATATTTTGCGTTTTTTTTTTTTTGGTTTGTGTAGGATCAGAGCAGTGACCATCCTACGTGAAGGTATGCCGTTTTTCTTCTTTCCTCAGTTGCTTGTTGGCAAACGCGAATGGTCCTATATTGTTTGGGGCCTTCAAGTAGGATTACTTTGTTTTCGGTTTAAGAACCTGATCAGGCAATAACAATTTGTTGAGATGAACTTTGCAGTTAAAAGGACCCGAAACTTTTATACGTTTTTTCGCTTAAAGTCGCAGTATTGAAGAAAATACTGCAAAAGATTGAAGCAGTTCAGTACAACCGCGTTTTATGGAGATTCATGCGCATAAAACTGAGGTGATTTTGGATGATGGCACGTGTACCTTGCCAACATTTGGACATTTGAGCCTTTACTAAGCTAATGAACGGAAAGATGATTATGGTGAATACGTCTGCCGGTAGCAAAGTTAGTAATTCTTGCCTACCCGATATTGTAAACCCTGGAGCGAGAAATTACAATATCCGTGAGTCATCAATACTGCAATAGAAATTCTTTTATAATGTAGTCTCAATTTATCTAGCTAAATACTGAACCTTATCGCGCTTGTCACATCCTGATTGTCGACAGTCATCACTTGTGAAATGTAGAAAATAAAACCAATAATACAGAAGATTTCACAAGATGTATGGCATAAAGACATTAGCTCATAAGCCCAAGTAATAAAAATATTTTTGCCTCCTTTATCTCCAAAGTTTCATCGGTGTTCTTAGTTGCTACCCATAAAAGCAAACTTTTTTTTTAATTTTCTTATGGAACTGCAGCTTGATTAAAACACGGCGCCTTCGTAGACTTGAGTGTTTTTCTTCCTCCAGGAAATCTTTTGCCAAGAAAAAATAATGTTTTTTTTTAGAAACAAGGACCATAGTTTTTTTCAAACAAAAAAACCAATACCGATAAATCCAATGATCTCATGACAAAAGGTGAACGTAAACAATACTAATACCATTAAGACCAGTAACACCAAGCGCGTTTGACTCATAATTAAGGAGCACCAGAGATAACTTGAAAATAAACAGAAACTCAGGATATGAGAGAAGCGATACCAATTAGGGGCCAAAGTATTTCTGTTTTATAGTATAGCTTTCTAGTTCTTTTTTGGGAACAATATAGATAGGGGCAGTCTGTAAACACAAACCTACAATAAGCCCGAATCATGATAGATGCGGAGTAAGACGACAAGGATTGTGTGTCTCAGATACATTTTCGTTTTTTTGTTTTCCCCGAAGCATCTGCGCTTCCAGAAAAAGCCTGGGGCAAATATAAATGAAATAAATACACGAAAACCAAGAGCGGTCGATTGGTTGACTGCGTCTTTGATCCGGCAGACTCGCTGAAAGATTCATTAGCCGTTTCTCAATTAATTCTTTCTCCCAATGAGCGCGAGCCACGATTCGGAAAGAAAGGAAAAAGAAAAAGGGTTAGAGAGAAAAAAATACAACAAACAGAAGCATTTGAGAGCAGAAAGAGAAAGAGGCGGAGAAATTAAATGATTAAATAAGGAGACACGATCACGGGACGCCATCGATAAAGCGGGCACGGCAGCGCAAACGATCTTCTCCGTTCCGATCCCTTGCGTCCTTGGAAGACGACCAGCACGGAAGAAAAATTAATATCAAGTTTCTTTTTTTCCTTTTTTTTCCCCCTTGTGGTGCAAGTGTGCACGAGTGCGCACTCGCTGCGGCCCGCGTGTTCGGTGGGTTGGGCAGTCGGGAAGCTGCTGCCCTTGTTCAGACTGCATCCGCATGCGCATTGATGAAGGGGTGCAGCTCAACTTGCTCCTAGACAGTGGAACCGTGCGTAGCGGCGCAGCGTAGCGCTGTTATTACGTCATTCAGATTTTGACAGGTGACATTTTGGCACTTTTCGCGAGACTGAAGTTGGAATTTCGGCGAAGTTTTTTGCGTTTGTAGCTCCTGAACCGTAGTGGACAAAATACAGATTAAGAGAAAAAGAAAAGAGAGACACAGAGAGAGCGAGAGAGAGAGAGATAGAGAGATAGAGATAGAGAAACTCCATTCTTTTGTTCATAGACACAGGAGTAGATCGAGAGCTGCAGCACACCATAACGCACTGAATTTGTGCGCGGGATTTGCACGGATATGGTTTTGCGTAATTGCTACTGCGGAGTGAGCTTTAGAATTCCCACGTGACTGGTTTTACCGCACTGGATAAATTACCACTCTACAGCCAAGACCACGGTGGGTCCAGAGAAATATATGTCGAAACAAGGCGAAAAAGGGCGTCAAAATTCCATTTCGGCTTCGCGCATCTTCCGACAGGGGCACTAACAGATTGGGACCCAACACACAAATGCGGGCGCGGATTTAAAAAAAAATTGTGTGAGCGAATAAGGACGGTTTCTCGAGCTCCTGTCATGCTGCGCCATCTCACGGCTTTTGTCCGAAATGCCAGCTGACCTTCCACACACCTGTTCCGTGGCGAGGTGGTGCCGTTCAGACACCGCTGTTGTGTTATATCGTGGACGAGACGCAAGACCGTAGCTTTAGGTATCCTAACATTGTGGTGCCGTTACCCTCTATACAAAAAAAATATACAAGATACAAATGTAACTTCGTCTATTTTTCTTGAAGATCTCAGTTTTATCATCACCTAAATGGAAGGTATTTTGTAGCACTTTTTCTTCTCGTTCTCCCACTCTGCAGTGCGTTCTCAGTTGTAGTGAGAAGGTTCCGATTTCGTAAGGCAGGACGAAGTAGGTGTTACAGACGAATCTTCTTCAAGATGCTCGGAAGCGCCATCGCCGCACAGGAAAGTGGGCGGCTTCTTCCGTCAGTTGCACGAAACAGTTTCAATGTGATTTCTACAGTTTCGCTCTTTGAAACTCCTTAGTGACCAACTGTATATGGGATGCCTAGCTATGCGCCCAGACTAGATAGTTTGATTTCCCGCATTATCCTGAATTCAATCACATCCCAGTGAGATGTTTTCACTCCCGTTGAAAATGAGCTTGCAAAACAACAAAAAATAAACACACTCACACATGCTGCCGACATTGTGCGACTAAAGATTTCAACTGGTAAAACACATCAGCCATATAAAGAATGTAGGCACCATGCATTGCCAAAACTTCTAAAGTTCTTCTCAAATTTTTCAACGGTATTGGTCTGACTTTGCGAATTCAAGTATACTTGTCTGTCAAACTGACCCAAAAGTAAAAAAAGACAGTTAAAGTGAAACCCACGCGACCCACAGTCCAGAAGACAAAAACGGCAGACTCACTCAGCCGGAAGCAGACGACTGGGTCGTCCGCTTGCTGCGTCTGTCGGGAGATGGCGCCCCAACCCAGGCAGCTCAATTCTTTCTGACAAAAGTATGTTTTTGTTTGAAATTTCAAGACCTTAAAAAGCCAGAAATAGCCATTGTAGAGCCAAACGTTACCTCCTTTGGTACGAGTCTGGGTGTCTGGTCCCAAATTCACCAAGCACGCGCCAGAGTTAGGCCTCACTGCGGGTAGTTTGACCGTTATCGAGCATTTCTGGTCGCACGGTTTTTATGTGGCAACTTTGGGCATAGAATTTAAAAAAATTGCCGAATTTCGGCCTCACTGCTGCGATCTGCCATTTTTGGCAAAAAATGTGGCACTGTGCCAATAACTACGCTTAGAAATTTGACCAGAGAGATTTCCAGCACTAAAGATCACCGTTGATGGAAATTAGAGATTCATTAGTGGAGGCGTCGATTTTTCTCACCGATTCTAGCGCCAGCACCTCAAGATTTCTGACACAATACAGGAGATTCCAAGAAATGCCCTTTTCTCTTCCTGTAAATCGCGTTCCGCCATGTTGATGGACAGCGTCCGCCACTTTCGCCATTGGTTTACACCCCAGACGCTTAGTTATTGGCGTCGTCTGTGGTGAAAGCAAAAATGCTGAAGCATAACGAGTGACTTCGGCGCCAAAAGGAACTCAGTATGCACGAAAGCATAAATGCAAGCGGAATTCCAATTGAATGAAAATGAAAGGATTGAATGAACCGCGCCGAATCACAAGTCATTTTTAAATATTTTGTTTTCGTCTGCGTCTGGAACAACCGAATTTCCCGAATCACGCGCCCCTATCTCCTATGCGTCAAGACATTTTTATCTATTTTTGTCAGGCTCAAAAATGGTGTACTAATACAGTTTTCATAACTTCTGACGTTGTGTTCGGCTTCAATAATTTTCCCAGTTAGTTAATTACCGTGCCTACCTAAAAGTGCACACCATGGCAGGTAAACCTCGAAGCCAGAAACACGGCAGTGTAAAGCTCAGGTAGCCAAAGTTTGCTCTGGTGCTATTGTTTTTGTGTTCTCGGAGCCTGTCATTAAGGCATCGTCCAGTCTGGTACATTTTCCCACACGAAAGGGAAAACGAATACACCCCTTCCCCTGCGCCCTCGACGAAGCTGTTCTGATGTTTTTTTGGTACAGCTCACTGTTCGGTAAGAATAACGTGAGCTCACTTGTTTGCACAGGTTCGAAAAATTGTTAGGAGCAGAGAAAATGTTAAACTTATTGGTGATTTTTTTATTTTTGGCGCCATAAGAGAATTTGTGTATGTAGGGCAGAGACAGGTGAATCTCGCTCCCACAACATGGGTATATGCATGCCCATGTGGCCAGGAGTTTGCTCTGGAGCTAGTTGCTTTTAGTGCTTCTTCGGAGCAAAACACAGGTATCGTCCAGTCTCGCCTATGTGGTTTACACCTTCCCTTTATTAACATCGATCGCAGAGAACATCATAAAAACCAAAATAAAGGATCATCTCTCACATCCAAGAAACAAGAAGAGAATCCACGAGACCAGTCGTTCTCGACTGGTCCTCGTGGTTCTATTCCTGGCTCTTAGTGTGAGAGATGATCCTTTATTTTGGTTTTTACGATGTTCTCTGCAATCGATGTTAATAAAGAGAAGGGGTAAACTACATAGGCTAGACTGGACGATGCCTTAATGACAGGCTCCGAGAACACAAAAGCAATAGCACCAGAGCAAACTCTGGCAACATGGGCATACGCTGCCGTGATTGTGGGTGCGAAGTTCACCTGCTATGTTGTACAATTTTAGGTAGGCACGGTAATCAACTAACTAGTAAAATAACTGAAGCTGAACACATTGTCAGGAATTATAAAAATCTGTGTTAGTACACCATCTTTGAACCTGACAGAAAAAGACAAAAATGTTTTGGCGTCTAGGAGATAGGTGCGCGTGATTGGGGAAATTTGGTTGTTCCAGACGTAGAAAAATGATAAAAAAATGAAATGAAATGATATAAAATGATTGTTAGTCAGCGCGGTTTGTTTGATTTTCCTTTCATTTTCGTGCGTAAGGAGTGAGTGTGCGGTGTGAGCGTACTTCCGCAGTAGTTCGCTGTAGTGTGTGTTAATATGAGCAACCAACTCTCTCAAGCTGCTACGTTAACAAAGGATCGACTTGTCGATCACTAGCACGCCATCGATTCAAAAAAATAAAACGGTATGTAATAGAAAATATGAAATATTACACAATGCTACTTTGTGTAACCGAATGGCCCTAGAGTCCCCGTCGATCGTGAAGCGAAAATGTCTCGACCGAGCTGGAAAACACTGCCTCCGCGCGTAGAAAGATGTCCGGCGATATTTCAAGTCGGAAGTACGTCACGTCAAACCGTCATATATATGCACGCATGGACTATTTGTACTTGAGTATATAAGTGCAATAAAACAAGTACCGCCTAAAAGACAAGGCCGGCGCCTTTCATCTCCAAACGTCATCACTAATGCGTCCACGTGGTGCCACCTCGTGTTGCGTGAGCACCGCTGCCTGCGCGCCTTGCAGCGTCTGGCGTCTTGCAGCGTTTCGGCGACTTGCAGCGTCTGGCGGCGACGCCGAAACGGACGCGTCGGTCCCTTTGTGGAAACTCCACAGTTGTAAAGCGGGCCTCTTCCTCGACCGAAGTACACAGACTTTCCGGAAATCCCAGCCAAATCGACTCTCAAATGCTTTTCCATTCTTTTTTATGGTTTTTTTTTCCTTCTTGCCTGTAAAATCTTTTTGCTCTCAAGAACGCTAGCTCCGTGCACATTTTTCCCCAACAGGAAGAATATATAGTGTCCGGGATTAAACATGGATGTAGTGCCTCCCGAAATTGTCTGTGGGGGCGGACGCGTCCCGGGCGACGCGGATGACATACGCGTGTTTCCGTTAAAGCCTCCATCACGCTTTCGCATTGTGTCTTGTCTCCCTCTTTCCTTTCTTCTCTCTCTCTCTCTCTCTTTCTCTCTCTCTTTGCTTCTCCACCTCCATTGTTTCGTTCCCGTCGCGTACGTACCCGCTGCTAACATTGGGTTTAATAACAACGAAAGATACAAAAGCTGTCACAGAATTTCTAATAACCCTGCCGACTTTCGGTTAACTTTTCCGGCAAACTGTGCGATGGGCGTGAACGCCCGCGGCGCATCCGCCGCAGAACCTGAATATTAAATATGTAAATATTTAATTTTTATTTTTATTGTTTCTCTTTGGAATAAAGATAAGTGGAAATTAACGTCTAGCCTGTCTTATTTGGCACGTCTTTATCCAATTTGCTCACTTTTATTTGAAGTTAAAGTTCTGCCACGTAATTGCCCAAAAAATGCACTGAGACAAGGTTTTAAAATAGTAACAACGGTTGACAATTAAAACAAAATAGCAAAGCAAATGGAGTCTGGAAACGTTGAAATCAAGCACCAAATCTGCAACATTCTAAGTTGCGTCTATAACAACAAAATAACAACGACTTAACAAACAAAAAATTGAAAAAAAAAACTACAGTATTACGACGACACGGTACTGAACTCAATATCGATTCCTCATATTCCCCGGGCACCTTGCCCAAGTCGCCGAGAAACAAAAATCCCACCCACAATGGCGGTTCAATAAAATACGGTGCAAGCTCGGGGTTTCGGGCATGCTCCGCTACTGCGAGTTGCGCCAGCACCATCTCTCAATCCGTCATTCCTATCGCTACACCCATTAGTGCTCGCAGCGTTCGCGTCGAGTCATGGCGCGCGAATCGACACTGATGCATCGCATCTCTCCTTTTCCTTTTCGTTCGCCTGCTATACTCTCCGTGGCGCACTGATTCCAAGTTTCTTTCATCTTCTTTTGTTCTGATCATCCGCCAGCAGTTTCATCGTTCCAGTTCGTTCCCGCGGAGCCTTTCTACAGCCGAGCTTGATTAATGTCGACAGGTTTGGACACGATTCTAGAACGTCTTGTCCGATAGACTTCAGTTGCCCGACTTGCCCGCCCTCCCGAAACTCATCTTATTTCGACGATTCCGCGTAAAGCAGAATCCTACCTACCTCTACCGATGGTTGCGGCTGCATCGGACCCGTGAAACGAGTGAATCAGCAACACAAACGAGACGTGTGCTTGGATGATGGAGCAGCAAAGATTCGGGTGTGTTGCAATCCTCTTCGGTCGCTGCGCCAGTCCCGCGTTTTTGGGCCTGTCTCGTCTTGTTTTTTTGGTCGTGGAAACTTTCTGGGTGACCGGTTTCGTCTAATGGCTCGTCTGCCTATCGACTGGTCGCTTTTGCGAGTGGGTGGTCAAGTGCGATGGACGTTATCTACCAGCGAAATAGACGAGCGATTGATGAATCGTTCGGCGATGTTTGGGTAAGCGACTTGCCGATTGAATAGACGGAACAACCGGCAGGCGCGGTTGTGTGGGGTTGCCGGCCAAAATCTGACGTTTCGAAGTGCTAGCGTGCAGGCAAACACCGCAACACCGAACGTTTGATTTTACACCGACTGCGATGATGGGTGAGCTTCCGCAGCGGATTCCCCATTGTGTTTCGTGCAGGGTCGTCTTAGCACGTGAGGTAACAGTGTTACATGACGTCACGGAAATTTGTCGACGTCATGATGTCCCGTGACGTAAGCGTCACGTGACGCGATGATGTCACGTAACTACATGGTGTCACATGAGGTTACAATGTCATGGGACACCACAATGTCATGTGACGCACAACGCCACCTGGCGACAAAAAGCTAGGTGACGTCATGATATCTCGTGATGTCACGCGAGAGCGCGACGTTTAGCCTAAATATTGTTCGGCCAAATATGGCGGGGAAAATCTCTGTGTGCGATGTGATTTGGCGTCGTCTGTGTGGAGCAGTGCTCGTGGCTACCGTCGCAGTTGTTTTGCAAAACACAACGCGAAACAGAGAACTTTTTGTTTGATTGCATTCAAAAAGAAGCAACGGAGATGTTAGTAAGAGTTGAGATACGTCCAGCTGCTCCCCTGAAAGGGGGCAAGGGAAATTTAAAGCTTAGAACAAAAATAAAAAGAAATGCAACACATGTCGTAAAGAATCGGTCACACTGCTTAAGTCCAGGGTCACACTGCTTACACATCATACATGACACTCTCTGCAAACAGATTCGAACACAACGATCACCACGAGATCCGTGCTTCGAATGCCACATACCAACGAGTTCAAGGAGGGACTTGGCATGCGGCATTCAAATTACGGCTATCGCTGGGACTGACGTCTGCAAGACTGTCGTTTGTATGATGTATAAGCAGTGTGACCCCGGCTTAAGTGTTCAGACTCACGAAACACACTCACTCACATGCGCGTGTTATAATCAGTGAAGTTGAGTAGATTTAAAATGGTTTGCCAGGGCTTCGATATCTATGACCCTTTTCATGACAAACGCCACCGGGTGGTGCTGCCTGAACGTCCCGGTGAACTTCCGGTTGATGAAAAGAATGAGCAGAAATGTCGATGAAACCTTTAACCACCAATTCTCCAAGTGAACGCCAAAAGAACCAAGAAGTGCTTGATCTGTTCAAGATTTTTTAATATTCTTGTAACCCATCTTGTCTCCTCCAAGACGTTAGATCGGAGAGCCGAAGGCCCTCGCAAAATCTCCAACTTTGTTGTCTGTGTAGCATTTATGCTTTCGAGCACTGGTGACATAAGCAAGCTCGAAAGGGCTTGCAAAAACAGATCGACCGGAAGGAATTCGCTTGGGAAGCAAGAGGCGGTTGAGGTTTTGTAAACAGTAAAGGGTCTATAGTTAGGCGTTTATAAATTATTCGTGATTTAAGGCGCTTTGTGAGACTGACAGGAATCGTATTAAAAGTCTGAAAGAATTTCACTTCAACTGAATGCTTTAGTGAAGACTTAATCCTTGCGATATAATTATTCTAAAAAAAAAAACTGAGCTCTTGTACGAACGAACAAGTATCGCAAGGGGTTGTTTGCGACTGCAGCTTCAGACAAAGAATTTTCAAAATCTTACTCTATCACTATTAAAATAAAATCACACGTTTCACTTTCCTTCCAATCCTCACCTATATTAAGTCTTCCCTTAAAAAATAACGCGCTCACACACACACACACAAAAGATCAAGATCAAACTCAAAGTGCTCAGTGCCGAAGTAGTCCTCAAATATTAGCATGCTCTCCGTGCTCAAAGGGAAAGCACACAATTAGCTTAATTGATTTTTAGTTTGTTTGTTCCTTTTGGTCAAACACCAAAATCCTTTTGTTCTTCCAGTTGCACCAAAACCCAACTTCAAAAGAAAAAAAAATTCGCCTTCTTGCTTTTGTGCATTCCTTTGTTGTCTAACAAAATTTCGTGCTTTTTGGTGATTGCGAAGTTCACATTCCACCTGCATCGCATCTCGTCGGTATACACTGGAGCTAACTTCAAATTATACACAACGACGAACTAAAGTTACAAAGATGCAACGAGATTCAAGTTTTTTTATATATATATTTTTAACTCGCTTTGCTTTGTTATTCACTTTTCCGAGAATAATGTAATTTACGTTGGCGAAAAAAAAGCAAAAAAAGAGGAGTTTTATTTTGAGAGCTCGGAACTCGGCGTGCACGCATGGCCGAGTTCGGAATATTTTAAGAGTGAACAAAATGCTGCTTAAAACTTCGCGCTTTGTTGCAGCTTCGGGTCGAATTCTCTCGCAATGCCGCTTCGTTTCCCCTATGATAAACTACGGCCAGAGCTGCAGGCCGCCAGGTTCAATCACGGGTACGTAGAAATCCCGTGGCACACAATATAATACAATACCACGCAATAAATGCAATATAAGAAATTCAGTACAATCACTATACAATGTATTGCGTTTTTTCAATACTACATTTGTCGGAAAACTACACCACGTGGTTTCTTACTGGCTTCTGATTGGACATTGTGGCCCCAGCTTTGAATGTAGTATATCGTAGGGCGAGAAAATGTATAGCAAACATGTTCTTATGTATCTATTTTTTGTATACTTTAACCTTTTCATTTCGAGATATTTACATATAGCTAGGGGTTCGTAAAGAAGCAAGCGAAGTGCAAGGAGAAGTAAATGACACATATTCGAAATGAAAGTACCAGAATACTGGAGCTATGTTTAACGGAGCGAAAGTTTTTACGAGCCACATTTGTAGCCACAAGTTTCAAACATTAAAAGAAATTGAATAGCCAAGATTTACCTGCATAAGTTTTTCGAGCATTTGTGCATTGAAATTTGGAATTTCATAAACCGTTAGCTCAGCAAATCATTTTAGAGAAAACGTGCATAGGTTAAGCTGCATTTCTTTAACATGTGCCTATATGTTTATGATGAACTGTTATGTCTACTTTAGGGAATGGAAAAAATGGCCCTAAATCCGGGACTCATAATGGTGAAACAAAGTACGCCGACTTTGCCTAACAAATATAACAATTTAATCAGACGTTTCGTTTCCCGTACAGGAGATATGGGTGATGCCAAGTTGATAGATTTTGCCAGAAATGCATTGGAGCACTAGAAAAGGCACATTTGTTGTATCTAAACTGAGTTACATTATAAAATAGATGTGGTGCCATTGCTGACTTTAGTGTACAGTGCTTTTCTTGTTCTGTTTATTACAAGGCTTTCAATTCTTGTATGTAACGTTTCAGTAGCGAGTGTGCCACGAAAAGGAGCTTTAACGACCGTTCTACGATTCTAGTAGGCCCGCCGCCATGTGAGAATACAAAATAAAAGATAAGTTCAGTAGATAGAGAGTTAAACTGAATTATCACGATATGTACACGGCTCAAAATATTACTAGCATGAAAACCGGAATTGGCTAGGGTGAATCGCCAGTTTTTGTGTTGTAGTTCGATTTCCGGCGAATCGCCAAGCGGTGTTCAAGAAGCACAATCATCTCTGTTTTCTATGTCTTCGTTGCGTGTATTTGTGGAGATAGTAACAGCAACTCCGGTAAAGTAACCGCGTTGCACTATTGTGGCCCGTAGATTCCGAAAAGATTTTCGTTTAAAAGAAAAAGACAAAAAACATTTCGTTTTTTTACGGAAAAATATTTTTACTTAAAGTTTGCTTCCAGAAATTCAGCAACCTTCAGTGTCTAAAGTATTGCTTTAAATATACGCTTACTGATATTGATGTCTATGTGAACTCTGCCTTTACCGGCCCCAGCCGGTCCAGTCTGAACACTCAAGGTATATTTAAATATTCTAACATTAATCTCAAAATATACTAAAAATATTTTATTTTACAGAAGCCTACACTTCTTAATGCAAAATTAAAACACGTAAGCTGTTAGTGCCTTCATTCTTGCCATGGGTTCGAAAGTGAGTTAAAATGTACTGATATCATTATATTCAACATGCTAACGCTAGTTCAGCGAATATCATCGAAACTAAAGTCTGCACTACGACATCAATATTTCAAAGGCTAGACTCTGACAAACGTGTCCAAAAGCGGAAACATAAAAAAAGGAAGAAATTTGCGACAGAGCGACGCTTTATGCGTCAGACTAGAGCTGTCACTGAAAGCACGCCGACGACAATAAAAAAAAAAAGAAGAGGCGACCAAACAAAATATGCGTTGTCATCTTCCGCCGAGTCGAATTCTGACACAATTCGTCTTCCCCTTCTTTTCCTTCATTTTCTCGTCTGAATTTGAGCCCAGAAATCTTTCAGCAATGTTCTGCACAGTCAGGAAAAGAAGGAAGACGACAAAACAACCATGTAAATATTATTAAAACGCACACACACACACACACACACACACAAAATACATAACCATTTGAACACACACACACGCAGTAATCTCACGTATAGGTCCCAACATACACACATCGTTGCACATGTGCTTAAAGAAGAAAAGAGAAAGAAAGTAATGCATTCTGAGAACGCATCCTTTTTCTTTCTTTTATTTTTTTTTGGGGTGGGGGGGGGTGGGGGGAGGGAGCAAGGCGAGGGGGATTAGATAACGATTGAAAAACGCTGACTTCCGAGCAACTACCGAAATCTGCGGATTCGATCAAGTTTTCTTGTTGTTCTCTTTCATTCTCGCTTAGTTTCTCCTCTTGCAATGTTTGGATGCTTGGTGGTTGGTTGATGCCGCTCGGATTGTTCGTGTCTCAGAACCTTCGTAACGCCTCCCAATTTCAACCTCTCCCGATGCCCTCCACCCCCCTGCCTCTTTTTAAGGTACCTTATCATAAGTTCCCAAAAAGTATTTTGTGGAGAAGATAATACGAAGTAGAATAGAGCTTTTTTATGTTTTCTTTGGGGGGGGGGGGGGGTTAGGAAAATATTATTTATTTATTTGAGTATACTGCCGGCCAACCTTCGAGGGCCAAGGTATGATAAGAACACATAAGAAGCAATTTATGAGTAAAATAAACACAGCAGCAACAATTCACAAGTATGTTAGTCATTGGTAACAGAAAAAAAGTTCATCAACTGCATTTGCAAATCTAACGGTAGAAGCAATCACCGTCACACTTGGGGGCAACTCATTCCACTCATAAACAGAACGAGGAAAAAAAGAGTATTTACAAAACATCTTTTCTACAACGGAACTCAATCAGCAAATTCTCGTGCTTCTCCCTTGTATCATGGTTCGCGTTAAAGTGCAAATAACCATCAATATTTAAACCAGCTTTATTATGAATTATAATATGCAAACATTTTAAATGCTTTACTTTCCTTCGACATGACTAATATAGACACTCCGGAAGCGGTGTACAGCTGCGGTGCGAGGTGTGAATATTTGCTGTAGGACTTATAAATAAATCCACGATATTTTTTGAAGGCCTTCCAATGATGTCATTGGGCGAAAAATATGAAACGTTGTCAGGAAATTATGATTTTAAAATTAGGGTTGGAAGGACAACAAAGAAAACAAAAACCTGTATTATTCGCTTCCAAAAACGATAGGCAAAGAACACTGAATCTGCCTACGGCTCGCCGGTACGCAGAGCTTTATAAATGAAAACAATATAGAATAAAGGGGAAATAGATATCGTACGAAAGTATTTGCATAATGTGTTCAAAAACTGAGCTCAAAAAAGGTGATAACTAAACAACATGCCAGTCATAAATAAACGAATAACTACACATTGAGTTTTTTGTAGCGCAATGAAAAAGTCGAGCACAGTCACTGAGCGTGGAGGATACTGCATAATATATGTCGGTGACAAGTGTGTACTGGTGTCAGATCAGCATTCTGCCATAAAATTAGTGGTGATAAGAGAAATAGTACGCTCCGTCGTACCCTGCGTAGACGAGCCACACAATCAGCGTTGATCTTTGCGTACTTCAGTGGGGATAATTCTTAAGAAAAATACGTCAACCTTTCCCGCAAAATTAAGATGACCAGAACCCCAATAACGTTTTTGAATATACATTTTCTTAGTAATTTTGAAATGTTGCATAGGTTATGTGCGGTCGCCATTAGTTGGTCATGCACTGTGGGCACGCATTGGACACCAGCGCTCCCGTAAGTGCGCTCGGCGCGAACTCCGGGACCAATCACGGACTTCACGCCGGAGACGATGAGACCGACTAATAAGGGATGCGCATAATCTGCATGCATCATTTCACAATTTCGGAAAGGGTCTATTGAGGCGCGGATAAAATAATGCTATAGTCACTCAAAACTTAAACCAACCACGCTAACGTGGCAAATCACGAGCATCTTATTAGCGCACCACAGCCAATGATACTGCCATTAGCCGAAGAGAATGCTAAAGAACCAATCACAGAGCATAGCGCATCAACATTCACACCCTGCATTTGTCAAGCTGTCAGTGACCATATACTGATGATGATGATGATGATGACGACGACGACGTTAATGACGATGATGATGGTCGCTGACGGTTTAAGTAACGCAAGACTATACTTATTATTCGGTTCGAGTTTACTCTTGCTCCCAGGTGAAATTAAAGAGCTAACATGACCTTGCCAGGGTCAGTCTCGCCCTAGCTCGCTCGATATTCTAGATCGAATATTTGAATACCGAGTGTAGTAGATAACGAGCCGAGCGCTGGCCTTGCCGATTCATTCTCCTCGCAATCTCCCTCAAGCCACCACCTGCCACACCAACACAGCGAACCCCGCTTCTGATTTTAGGACCCCCAACTCCTCTTTTGTTTCTGCACATATGTTCGCCGATTGAACCCTTATTTTTCAGTTTTACGCTGGACGACCCGTTTCTCTCCGCGACCAATTTGTAGTCAGGATTACAACTCAGGACATCACAGCGAGGAAAATTTTGATCTTGACTTCACGAACAAAAACCGCAAGAGGCGCCACCAAAACATTTCGGCGCGAATAGCCGACCTTCGTCTCTTGCATCGACCCAATCTAGCAGACGGGACTTCAGTCATTCGATGAGATTACTGGGTGTCACCCCCACCGCTGCCGACGCTGGGATCATTCTGGACCGAAATCGCTCTCCGCTGTTTACACAAGAAGGGTGTCTCCGCGCGAGAGGCGCTCAGCTCATACCCTACACCCACAGTGTCAACAAAAGCGGCGAAAGACAAACGACAAACCCTCGAGTGTTTCCTTGATGAAATACTGGCTTTGAAAGCGCCGGCAAAAAAACAAACAAAAACAACAAGAACAACAAAATCTGCGCGAAAGTTGACGCGAACATCTTAGCCAGAGCCCGGTACCGTTTCCGTCTCTTGAAACTCGACGCGGAAACGCTCGAGAGAACGATATCAGTGTTCCGAGTGTCTCCGTCGAAAGACATACTAGCGGCCGTGAGAGTCCGGGACGTTTACTGCCAAGAGCCGCTCCTCGGCGGTTGTAATAAAACGTGGATTTATTGCGGTGACGCTGCCTACCCTCTCGTCGTAACTTTTCGTGTTTTTTTGTTTTTAAATGTTAGTCTCTGCCTGAAACTCGGCGCCGACAGTTGCGATAACTCACCGCCCGGTGACTTTTATGCTACGCGACAAAAAAGATATTCAAAGTCTGCGAAGTTTCGGTGGACCTTGAAGAGCCTGAGATGTTTGTGCGCAGAAGTCGATTCTACAGTACGTAATATAAAAACAAAATCGTAAAAAAACACTGTCGCACGTTCGCGCATATTCTGTCGTCAGATAAAGTTAGTGGAAACCTTATCTGGGGCACGATAAGACGCGAGCTTTGATGGACTCGAGGTGCTACAAAAATATGCCGGACATCAAGAACGGCGATGCTGCTTTTTGGCGGGACGGCGTTGCTAGGAGCCCGTGGTCGCAGAAAGTGCCGGCGTTCGGTGGTGTTGTGACGGGAAAAATCCTGAAGTTGGTCGAGCGGGGCCATGACGTCACTGGCCCATGACCTGCGCGGGAATTTCAAACAACCCCAACGCTCACGGTGAAACGTAGGCGTTGGGGTGTTAATGCCTCCAGATGGGGCTGTGACATCTGTTACAATCGACAATTTCAATCTACCACCGACGCCGAGCACTCTGCGACACGGGCTCATAATATATCCGACCAAAAACAGTATCGCCGTTGAAATGTCAATCTACAATGGCACTGTCAATCCAATCAAACAAATCTTATGATATGATAAGGACCTCCACTAACTTTATCTGACGACAGGCGCAGACATGCAACAATGTTTTTGTTACGACATATACATGCTGCTAGAATGACTATGCGCACAAACCTATCTCGAACTCTTCAGATCCACCAGCTTTCGCAGACTTTGTCGTAACTGCATCACCAGGCGATAATTATCAGCTTCCTCGGCGCCGGGGACTCAAGCGGAGATAACATTTAAAGAACAAGAAAGCGCAATTACGACAGAACTGGCATCTGCAATAAATCACGTTTTATTTTGACCGCCGGAGACGGCTTCTTGGCGAATGGAAAATCTCCAGACACTCGCGGCCGCTAATACATGTTCTCGGCGGGGCCTCGGAGTGCGGGCACGTTCTCGGGCGTCGGCCTGGACGAGAACGGCCGGGCCAGGCTCTGGCGAGCTTTCGCTGCGCATTTTGTTGTTCTTGTTGTTTTTGTTTGTTTTTGCCGACTCAAACGTATTTCATCAGGCCTCGGGGGCCCCGATAAGACTCGCTTTTGTGTACTGTGGGTGTAGGTATGGCTAGGGGCGCCTGCTCATGCTATGTAGGCAGCGGAGGCTAGATAATCAGTGTCAGCGATGAGCCCGAACATGGTATCATCGGGTCGATGAGATATCAATCTGTGGAGTCGATCTAGACGAAGGTCGGCCTGTTGCCTTATCGGCGCCCTCTTGCGTTTTGTTCGTGAAGTCAGATCAAATTTTCCTGCTGTGTCCTGGTTGCTTGTCTTGACTGCAAATTGTCGCGGAGAAGGACCAGTCGGCGGGCATATAGAGAACGAAAGGGATGAGGTCTAAATCGGCGGGGATTCCTGTGTTGGTGTGGTAGGCGTGGCCAATGCGAGGAAATGAATCGGCAGGCCAGCTTGCTCGCCCTCTACACTCGGTATCTCCAAATATTCGATCCTAGAAATATTCGGGAGCGAAGCAAGCGGAACAACTTCGGCAGAGGTCATGTTGGCCTCCTTAATTTTGCAGGACTAGGCAGAACCGAATGTAAACAATAGTCTTGCGTTACTTTTCTCGGCGACTATCGTATCGTCATTAGCGTCGTCGTCGTCGTCATCATCATCATCGATATGAATACTGACAGCTGAACAAATGCGGATGAATGTGATGTGCTATGCTCTAATGATTGGACTGGCATTCTCTTCTGATATGTGCAATATCATTGGCGTAATTGCGCCAATAAATAGCTCGTGGTACGCATTATGTGACTGGTAAGTTTGAGTGACTATAGCGTATTTTAATCCGCGCTCAACTCGAAATTGTGAAATTGATGCATGTATGCGTCGCTTGTAGTCGGTCTGTCGTCTCGGCATTGAGTCTGTCAGTTCGCGCCGAGCAACCTTCCAAATGCGTGCTTATGACCAATAATGGCGATTGCCGCAAGCGCAATGCGAACATTCCAAGTACTAAGGAAAATGTATATTCGTAAATTGTGGGTGTCATCTTAATTTTGCAGGAAAATTGACATTATTTCTTTAGATTATCACAACAGACCTGAGCGATTATTTTCGTAGACGACGGGGCCTACTATTTTCTCTATCACCACTAATTTATGGCAGAATACTATTTCAATACACTTGTCACCGGGCATATATGCGCTGTCCTCCGCCGAACTGTCTCGGCCTTTTTCGGCCGCGCAAACTCAGTATGCCGTTTGACTATGACTGGCATGTATTTGGATTATCAACTTTTTTTCGGCTCAGTTACTGGTATTCTCGTACTTCATTGCATCTGTATTCTATTGTTACCATTTGCAAGGATTCCTTATTTGAGCCGGGCAATTCAGTGTTCGTGCCTACTGGCTGAATATTGCAACTGTTTCCTTGTGTCAACTCCAACCTAATTTTAAATCAATTTCTGACAGCATTTCTCCCTCGCCCAATGGCAAGTATAAAATAATATAAACAATTTGAAACATAAAGTCACTACATGAAATATTCCACCTCTTTACCACAGCTCACCACTTCAGAATCTATATCATGTCGAGAAATAAGCATTTAAAATGTTTATATTATAATTCATAATAAGCTGGTTTAAATATTGATGGTTATTTGCACTTTGCTTGCAATATGACTACAGGAGAAACACAGCGTACTGATTAATTCCGTTATGCTTTGTAAAACCTTCTTTTCCTCATTCAAACATGAGTGAATGTGCAGTATTCTCTACCGTGGAACTACAAATGCAGACCAGATGAACTTTTCTGTTACCAATGACTAACATTTCTGGCAATTGTTGCTGCTATGTTTATTTATATGAAGTATATGTATTCTTATCATACATGGCCCTCGGAAATTGGCCGACATATATAGATAAATAAATAATATTTTCCTAACCCCCCCGAAGGCAGCAAAGGAAACCATTCCTTTCGACATTAACCTCTTCTCACAAGGCTGCAGGGCTTATGATAGTACGCTTAAAAGGCGGGGAGTGAGGGCATCGGGAGGAAGATTGTAAGGGTAAGGATTCTGAACACAGCATCAATGTACCTGGCCATCAAACATTCTGGAGAAACTAAGCGAATGAAGAACAACAGAAAACGGTGAATCCTGCGAGGACTCGTAGTTACTCGAGAGCTTCTCCTCCCCACCCCTGCCCAAAGGGAAATTCTCAGAGCCGATACTCCTTCTCTTTTCTTCTTTAAACATGATATAACGATATGATGTATGTTTGGACCTGCGATTACTGCGTGTGTTCAAATGGTGTATTTTGTGTGTGTGCTTAATATGTATTACGTTTAATATGTACAAATAAATACGTA
>JAZHYW010045320.1:7500-11143 GCA_037355805.1 Ixodes ricinus | reverse complement strand
GGCGCAACTGTCGCAACTATCATCATCATAGCGGGTATCGAAGCAAGGCCGCTCCATAGGTTCTCCATGTTCGCGCGCGAGGCGGTGTAGATTTTTGCGTTTATTTTGTCGCATAGTACCGGCGGGAAACCGACTTTAGCAAAAAATGGTGCGGTACTGTTCGGTGCTTCAGTTGACGATCGAATCGTGTTACCAGCGTACGGTCTAAATTTCAGTAATCACGTCTGTGGGTGCGTTGTCTCCTCTGGCCAGATGTTGGGAAGCATGACGGATGCCTGTTTCCGGGTAAACTGCACTATTTATGTTATTAAATATTTGTTTATTTTAGAAAGATATATCGGTTTACCAACGTGTAAATTAACAAAACAAAGAATTCCAACCCGGCTACTTACATAATGATGGTACTGTGGGTGGTGAATCGCAGGCTATATGCATTTTGTTTTCGTCTAGCTTTCGCAGTAATATAACATATTTCACATATAGAAAAGTTAGCGTTGTATTGGAAGTTACCGTGATATTTCTAGCTTCTACGAGTAAAAAGGTTCCGCTGCAGTCAATGTTTCCTTTCCTGTGACATGGTGTGGGTAAATTTTTCGGAGTCGGAACCATTCTAACGACTTGGCGATGAGGAGAGAGTGCCTCTTCTAGTTCCGATCCGCAAACTTTTAGTTGGCAGGACAACGGAAACAAGTGAAACAAACTGTTCTAATATATCTGCCACGAGTGGAATAAGACAGAGAAAGCCAAGCAACACAGCAGCGTGCTTGTTGTTACATGCTCTTCTTGGTGGTGTGGTTCACTCTGCCTTAATTTTCTCAGAGAGGGCCACGGGCGTTAGGAAGATAATATTATAAATTTCTGGCTAAATATTTTTCTATTCAAAACGCATTAGACAATGCAACTCCAACATACGACCCCCACCACGACACAGACAGCATCGGCCGCAGCGACACTTTTTTATCGATGAGGGCTAGTGACTCTACCGAGAGTTTCCGAAACCCCTAACCCCAACGTAACGCATATCGGGACAGGGCGGTTCATCTATCAACCTTCAGAATATTCAAATATTGCTTTAATTGCGAGTCTTTTTCTTTTCTCCCGCTAATTAGAATTTTGTGTAAAAGTCTGAAGAACAAAAAAATAAAAAAAATTCCTGCCTTAATATTGTTGATCTCTTTAATTTTTTTAAATTACCTGATTTAATATTGTTTACGTCTTTATTTTTTAGCACACAGGCGTTTGCACTGTAAATCACTTCAGAAAGTTTGTAATTGTCATTGAAGGTGATTATACTGTTTAAATAACAACTTAAAATTACTTCACTTCGAAAGGCTTCATGTGTTTATATTTTTGAAGGCGTCGCAACGTGAAGTTTAAAATTGGATTGCAATATGCCGTTTGTGACATAGTAAAAGGGTAAAAAATTATAATTGTAACGTCTTTCACGCAATCTGACTGGAGACAAATCATCTAACGGAATAACAATTGATTAGTTCATGAAAGGGAGGCGATAAGTCAGGTTAATTTTTTAATCGACCCAATCAACATTCATCGTTTTATGAAAGCTATGGATTGCGCGAGATAACAAAGATATGTGGGACAAGCGGTTGTATAAACCACGAAGCTAAAATTATGGTAGCGCACGACTTAATATTAATCGCTTTGCTGAAGCAGTGGAACGACACAACACAACTTTTTAGTAAGAAGGAAACGACAACAGAAACAACAAGCATATCACAAGGCGGGCCCAGCTCAGCCGGCTGCGGGCCTGCGTCGTCGAGATCCATGCTTCTGAACGTGAGCCCGTAGCAGACGATGCACGACGCCATCCCCGCTTTCGCATGTTTCCAACTTCGTCCGCTTCGGTGGCGACACTTTTCAATCTCGAGGCGACTAGAAAGAGTGTGTCGAGGGAAATTTCACACGAAGGCGTTTGAGATTGAGGACCGAAATTGGCCTTCAAAGTCGCGGAATGCATCAAATGCATTATAGAAAATTGGCGAGGGAATCGACGTGCCACCTGACGTATATCACCTCTCTAAATTCAGCGGGGAAAACCGAATGGTTGTATAGGTCAGGTGACGTCAGGTAAGGTGACGTCGATTTCTTCCGCTAAATTTAGCGCGGAAACTGGATCGGTGTTTGGTCACAAGACGTGAATCTCCCCGCTAAATTTAGCGGGTAGCTGAACTTTTGTAGGGGTCGCGTGACGTCAATTTTCGGCTAGATTTAGCGGGGAAAACTGAATTTATATATTTTTTTTTTGTCCAGAAGACGTTAATTTTTTTGCCAAATTTGGCGGGGAAACTGTGTTCACGTATATGTCACGTGCCGTCACTTTCCCCGCTAAATTAAGAGGAAAATGAACGGACGGAACAAATTTTGGGATTGGGGGAGGGGGGGGGGGAGCAGTAGAAAGTATTTCATGCTTTAAAGTAAAAGCCTGTGTACTTGACACGCGCGCAAGTTACTTATGTACAAATGAATACGAACATCTGAAATGCGGGCTGTGCAGCAGCGCGTTATGCCTCAGCGCTCCTTGATGGCTCTTCGCATATACTTGTGTTTTCAAATAAACTTCAGCGGAGAGTACGCGCCTTGTCCTGTCCTCCTGCCTTACCACGGTCCTTGGTCAAATTTGGCGCCGTTTTTTCGAGCTTCACGATTGTTGGGTTGCATAGGTAGTTTGTTTGGCGTTTGGCGGCGATTCAAATATTGCGAAGGTTTTCTTGTGATAAAATGTCATTAGTGTTACGGCCTAGCTGAATGGTGAGCTATCGCGACTTCCTTAAACAGTGCGTCTGATAGGCTGATTTTTTTCTTTCTATACAAAAAGGCAAGCGATGTCACATCTGTGATTTAAAGAAAAAGAAAGAAAAAAGTGCACGAAAGATGTGAAACAAAGCTTTTAAAAAAGTTATCCACTGAAAGTGCGATCATCTTACACTTTCGTGGAACATGGAAAAGAACATATTGTGGCACGAATTCACGCTTTTGAGCGGTCGCTCTTGAAAAGTTAGTCAAGCCACTGTAGGTGTAAAATGTTTTGTTGATGCGCCAGTCTGACAACCGTGGGCACACGTTAGCAGGCTTTAGAAGAAAAATCGGAATAGGAATGATTTTTTTATTATAGTGTTTTGGTTAGGTGGCGCAAACTACCGCCGTTTCTGAAGGCTACAGCCGTTACTATCCATCCATCCATCCATGCTTTACTATCAGACGGCCCAGTCCACTGATCTCCACTAGGAGATGAATGGCGCATTGAGCAAGCAGGCATAAAGCCACCGGAAATAAGCGGCTTGACCCGGAACTGAACGGTTGACGAGCTTTTTCAACTATTCAGAGTTCTGGTTCAAACAGCCTCCAGGGCGCTGGATTTTTTTTTCTTGTTTGCTAAAGGGACCTGCTTGTTGCGCTGTAATAGCGCATGCAGACCCGAGAAGTCTCCTGAGAAGCCATTAGATATAAACATTTTGGGATTCTAGTTGATCGAGTGTGCATATGCCCCACGTTCAAATGCCTTATTCTCGGGACTTATTTCAAAACTAGAATATTAAAATTCACTCAAAGACCCAAGAAACCATGGACCAAAACATTCGACTGAATTCACTAGGAAGCTCCAGAAAAGACACCCGACTCCCGG
>JAZHYW010045320.1:0-2500 GCA_037355805.1 Ixodes ricinus | reverse complement strand
TGATCGGAACTGCTCCTGCGGCTAGGCCAGTCGAACCCTTTTTCGCGTTACCGCGGTACGAACTTTGCGTCACAAGACGGCCATGCGGCTGATCACAAGGGGTTGCCATCACGCTCGAGTTTTCCGGTTTTACGGTAGACCCCCGAAATAAAATTTCAGATACGATATCCAGGAAGTACGCGAGGCATCGAAAAACAAAATGTCACCTCGTAATTCAAGAAATGTCTCCTCTCTAAAAACAGTAGTAATCCTAAATATCGAGAAAGTGTACCAGAGTAAACCCTTTAAAGGGATGCTGAACCGAAATCTGGATTCCACAAAACACGCGGCAAAAGCGTGCAATGGGATGCTACAAACACCAAAACATCACTCATACAGCGATATCTCAAACGGATGACCGTATCTTTCAAGAAAAGGAGGCGCATTTGGCAGATATGTTGACGTCATGTTTCTCCGAGAAGAAGAGGAACGGCCTCGCGTCTTCTCCGCCTCGCCGCCTTGAGGGAGCGAAGCGAAGAGAGGAGGAAACTAGGTATCTTGACGTCACGCGCCTCGTTGGCCTTGTTCAATCTCGACCTTTTTCTCAAAATACGGCCGTCCATTCGAGATATCGCCCTACGCGTAGTGCTGTAGGAATTGTAGCGTCCCGCCTACATCTCCTGCATTGTTTTTTCTGAAATCCAGATTTTGGTTCACCATCCCTTTAAAGAGGCTAACACGGGGCGCAAATCGGAGGCAAAGCAAGAGTCAGCGTTCGTCTGGGACTCCTGTCTTCACTGATTCAAATAAATTCAATTAAATTTTTTACTTCCATATTACAAACGATTCAACACAAGTCTTTACCGTACGTGGACGCAGTCCCTAGAGTCTAATACGTGCCAGGCGTTTGCCTTTTTGCTTTATGTGACATAGAAAATTTAATTCGACGGCCTTACGAGGAGAATTTACGTCCGTGAGCTTAAAGGTCGATCCATTTCAAAGATAAACCGAATGTCCACGTTTATGACATCTAAACAACTAAGTTAATTTTTTTCAGAATATACTTTTATAGTGTTTGTTGATATACTTTTTTGTTTGTCATTTGTACATACCACAGAACTAACAGAAGTTGGTTCTAAGAACTCTAAAAGAGTATCTGCCTAATAATTTCCCCCGACACAGACGACTCAAGTCAAGAGGGCCGGGTGAAACCTCCAGTAATAAGCCTCTGCTCATTTATTCATTCGTTCCCTAAACAAGAAATCGTGAAAGCAACACTTGTTGCAGACGTGTTGCTACGTGACTTACCGTCTTCGAGATCCCGATGAAGCTTTTTGTCCCGTCTAATTTAGCCATTTTCCCGTTTGATTTGGGTAATTTGAGCTACTGCCTTGCATGCCGAGCTTCTTTCACAACACCTTATGCCACCTTGCGAAGCGTCGCAGCGCACTGTCTCCAAGCATGCGAGTGGGTAAAGGCTAGTTTTAGAGCAGAGCCGTGTATAGAGAGAGCTTGGTCAATGGGAGGCGCGGGCAGAGCCAGGGTGTGCACCAGACTCGGAAAGAGGGCTCGCATGCTCTCTTGACCAAACAGAAGCCGAAAAGAATCCCCTAGCGATGGTAGCGAGAAACAGTTCTGATCAAAGGTATATGTCCGTATATGGTTTTAATAGGCGCGTAGGAGTGAAGCGTAGTAACTCTTTGTGGTTGAAAATAGGGTGCACGTGATGATCATGCAGAAAACGTAAGAAATGAATGCGCCGCTCAACTCTGTTTTGCTCGGACAGAGTGTGACCGCTCGGACGGCAGATACCCGGCTCTCGGCGCTTGGCGTAAAGATTATGTCGATCGTTCCGCTGGTCGCACTCTTCCACCATCATTTTGAATGAGCGTGATTGAAAAATCACGTGTACCATATCTTCAGTCACCGAGAGTTACTCGTATGCACCTATTAAGTTTGTTTCTCGCGACCACCGCCAGGGTATTATTTCCGGCTTCTGGTTGGCCACATTCGAATTTCTGAATAAGCCCTGGAACACGCCGGGCCCGCTTTCGGCCAATAGCGCCTCCTCATTTGTCTCCTATACTTCCCAATGAACGGCCAAACCCTCTAATATACGGCGCTGGTTTAGAGCGTCTGCTTTTGGGCGTAACCAGCGCCACCGATGTGCAAAGCTTTTAAAGCTTTTTTACATACAGCAATAACAAATAATTATTTCAGTAATTCCTACAAAACTGTTGTAAATAAAAATAGAGATTTGAGACGTACCGAAAGATCCGTCATTCCGAAAATATACACACTGAATGGAAAGAAAATAGAAATCATTACATTCCTTCCTTATTTAACGAAATCCCAGAGTCCCTTATGAATATAGAATCCACTAGGGCACTAAAAAGGAAACTAAGGAATTGGTGTCAAGCACCTGAGCTGTAGATATCGTAGCCTGACCGTTGGAGATATTTTGTACTTTTATTTCATGGTTGCGTGAGTATACTTGGCTATAAGCACCTATATTTCATGC
>JAZHYW010045316.1:0-28089 GCA_037355805.1 Ixodes ricinus | reverse complement strand
TTATTTATTTACACATACTGCGACCTCTGTGAGGTCATTGCAGGAGTGGAAAATACAGAAAAAAATTAACATTCAAACAATACAACATGCCCTTGAACATAACAGAAATGAAAACGATGACGTCATGCGTTACTGAAAAGAATAGGCAGAACCGCGCTAATAAAATCACCATAGGGAAGAGTACGTATTTCCCCATCAAGATCATTCCAAATTTCAATACTATGTGGAAAAAACGAATATTTAAAGCAGTTAGTACGAGACTGAAAAGGAACAATATTTAATGAATGAGATCGTCTGGTGCGTGAACTGGTAGAAAATGAAATATATTTACATCGCTCTATTCCACAGTCCTCATTAACAATTCTGTGCAACATTTTAATTCTATCAACCGTACGCCTTCTAGACAAAGGCTCCAGCCCCAGAGATGAAACAGCCGAGGAGGGCGAAAAATTACGGTCATACCTATTCAAAATAAACCTTACAGCCTTGGCCTGGATAGATTCAATGAGATTAATGTCTTTCTTAAAATAAGGATCCCAAACAACAGATCCATACTCCAAGATGGGCCTAACAAGGGTCTTATAAGCACAGAGTTTAACTTCTTTAGTAGAGCATTTAAGAGTACGTTTAACATAACCTAATTTTCTTAGGGCGCGAGAACAAATAAAGTTGACGTGCTTGTCCCATTTGAGGTTGGACGTGAAGAAAACACCTAAATATTTGAACTCCGTAACTTCATTTAAAATGACATCATCGATGCCATAGCTAAAAACTAAAGGGGTTCTCTTATTCGTAAATCTCATAAACACAGTCTTATCGAAATTAATATCCATTTGCCATTTCTTGCTCCAATTAAAAAACGGATAAAGGATTCGTTAAGTAACAGTTGATCATTAGGAGACGAAATGTCATTGTACAGAATGCAGTCATCTGCATAAAGACGAACTTTAACGGGTATGTTTTCTACGACATCATTTATATATAAAATAAATAAAAGAGGCCCTAACACCGAACCCTGAGGTACACCTGAGCTAACCGAAGCTTCCGAAGAGAAGGCATTCGCAAATGAAACAAACTGCGACCTGCAATTCAAATAATCTGAAATCCAGTCAAGCAGAAGGGAGTTTCTAAGAATGACTTTTAACTTTAAAAGAAGCTTGGGGTGGGAGACTTTATCAAACGCCTTCGAATAGTCAATAAAAATAGCGTCAACTTGTCCTCTTTTATCTAATGATGAAGCGATGTCGTGAGTAAATTCCAAGAGCTGCGTAGTGGTTGAAAAAAGACGACGAAAACCATGTTGGTTAGGACAGAGTAAAGAATTATTTTCAAGATAATTGGAGATATGCTTACACACTATGTGTTCGAGGAGTTTGCTGCAAGAGGATGTAAGAGAAATTGGTCTGTAATTTAGAAGACTTTGCTTATTACCGGATTTGAAAATGGGAACTATTCTTGCTGATTTCCAGAGTCGAGGAACAATTCCGGATGAAAGTGACTTTTGGAAAATTATAGTTAAATATCTTGATGTCCAGACGGAGTAACGATGCAGAAAAGAATTTGGAATATCATCCGGGCCTGAACTCTTTTTACAGTCAAGGTTGAGGAGCATATTAAGTACACCAGAGTCATTAACCTGAATGTCTGTTAACGGTGGACATAATATAGTGGGACAAAAGCTAGGTTCGCAGCCGTCATCCAGAGTATAAACAGACGTAAAATATTCATTAAAGCTATTCGAAATATCAGAAGGGTCATTAACACATTTATCCTGAATAATGAAATTACGGGGTGTTTCATCTCTGGGTAGGATGGACCTCCAAAACTTCGCTGGATTTGACTTCATAAATTGAGTCAGTGTTACATTAAAATAAACCTCCTTTGCGGCAGCCATCTTTTCTTCAAGAGTTTTCCTCAAACATTCAAAACGGTCTACGTCCACTGGGTTAACACTATGCTTTAGTTTCTTATTCCTCTTAACGCGGCGAGATAATTGTAACACTTCCCTAGTCATCCAAGGATGTGTCAGATTCTTTTTTTTAATTTTGACTGGAACGAACTTCGAAATGCAGTCACTGACTAACGTGCAGAATTTACTGAGTAACATATCAACGTCACAGTCATTACTTAGGGCAACAAATTCATCAAAATAAAAACTAAGGAAATCAAGAATGGACACGTCATCTGCTCTAGAAAAGTCCAGAAAGGAGACAACTTCGGGATTTGCATGCAGTACACGAATATTAAGCGTCACAAAAACAGCACTGTGATCTGATAGACCCCTTACTACAGAACACTCAAAACCAGACAAAGTAATGCTATGACTAAGGAAAACGAGATCAAGAATTGAATTATCTCTAGTATACTGATGTACCACTTGATCGAGATCAAACGAAATAGCGATATCAACAAGAGCATTACACAGCTGTTTGTCACGGCTGCCCACTGTTAACGTACTCCAGTCTATGTCAGGCAAGTTAAAGTCTCCCGTAAGGATGAGTTTGTAGTTTCTAAGGTTATGTTTCAATATGTAATCATGGATATCAAAAAGCACTTGAGCGGATGAACCGGGAGCTCTGTAAACGGCTCCAATAACAATGACAAACTTATCGACATGCACCTTGCACCACAGTGACTCTGTATTTGCTAAGGAAGGAAGTACAGTGAAGCGGACACCAGACCGAAAAAATAATGCTACGCCACCACCCCTTCCAGACGACCTATCACAACGTACCACATCATAATTAGGGGGAGTAAATTCACAGTCAAGTATGGAGTCGTGCAACCAGGTTTCAGTAACACATATGACATGGGGGCAGTAAGAAGAAGCAATGCAAGCAAATTCAGTTGACTTCGGGAAAAGGCTCCTGGCATTAAGATTTAACAAGGAAAACAGCTTATTCTGCGAATGTCATTCAGCGGGCGTAGAAGTAACTAGAGTAGAAGATTTCACAATGCAATTATTTGACGCGTCCCATTTGTACCGAACATTATTTACAAGTGCATAGTCATGACGTAGTAAAACTTTTGTACCGTTCCGTCTGAACTCGGCCGTACCATGCCAAAGCTGCCTACGAATGTTACGTACACGTGGGGAAAAGTCCTCGTTAATGAACAAACGGGTACCCTTAAGTTTTCGCGCGTTTTTGAGAATTAAAATTTTGTCACGGTGGTCAACCACCCGTAACAAAATAGGCCTAATTTTACCCTCAATATTAGAACCAAGGCGGTGACAGCGTTCGAAGCCGTCACAGGTAACCGAAAGCTTGGAAGACAAAAGATTGGTGACACAGTTAAGTAGGGACGTGGGCGATTCATTATCAGCTTCCTCTAACCCATACAAAATCAGATTGTTCCTACGAGATTGATTTTCCAGGTCTTCGTTCTTATCTGTCAGCTGGGCAACGGCAACCTCAAGAGCAACAATTCTATCTTCAAGGCACCGCAACCTGTTATCAAAAGCCGGTAGTTGTGATAAATTAGAATCAATAACAGTAAGGCGTTCCTCAAAACCATCAAGTTTAGTCTGCAGAGATGCCTGATTACATTTTATTTGGGTAATGTCGGCGGCAATTTTTGCTTGCCCTTCCAGGATTTGTTTAAGAAGAGCCTGAGTATCTTCATCAGGGCCGGGATTCATCTCAACATCGCCGCTACGAATGAGCAGGGTTAAACATACTCTAAGCCAATCTAACAAGGAAGAACAAGGTGTAACAATACGCAGTGGGCAAGGTAGCAGCAACAAAAATCGGTTGTCGGACCTAAGACAATAAGGTTCGCAAATAAACCGTACCTGCAGGGCAAAGAAGAAGAAACTCAGTGGCCTGTTCATCATGCTGCCACCAAGCCCACTGAAGACGAACGGCCGCAGCGGTGGTCTTGAAGTATCAGTGCCGGAAGTTGGTGTCGTCAGTGTCGTTTCGAAGGATCCAATCAGATGATCGGGCGAAGGCACGTGGTCACAGCGATCAGCACATGGCGGACAGTCCGTGACGGGGCACGAGGATTCTGCGGTGTCAGCGTGAATCTCGGGGAAAGTGAACAGCGTGGAAGCTGCAATGCCACTGGACTCGGCAAGCACTGACGACTGGACGATCTGCAGGGCAAAGAAGAAGAAACTCAGTGGCCTGTTCATCATGCTGCCACCAAGCCCACTGTCAGCCGGCTCGACTGACAGACTAAGACTTCAGGGACCCCAAAAAGGCCTTCATGGTCCCCAAAACATACGCGGACCCCCCATTTGAGTACCATGACTATATTCGCTGTAACGCCTAGAGTACTTACAAGTACAAACACTTTGGGAGATCACGGATTCTTACTAATTTTTCCTTTATGTGGTTAACTGACATTGTCCGCCTTCAAGAATTTTATTTGGTATTGTTTCAAAACAAAAATCAAAAGGTAAAGATACAAGGAAACATACGAATGAAATATGATTCTATCTGATCAAGTGTACTCTGAGTGAGTAAATAAGACAACATTATATATAATATTTACGACTATTTAACTAAGTGACTCCTCTTTGTGCCTGTATTGTATCTGTCTACAGATGTTCGGCAATGTTCCACCGAAAGTTCATCTGGCTAACAAAGACGCCGAGCTGTATGCGGCAACAAACAGCCTTCGGCTTCATCCTGCGCAAGCAGCGCTAATTGACGTAAGGATTCAGTGAACTTTCGCTCTCAACTTTTGTATTTGCTTTTTAAAACAAAACTTACCGGGTTTGATTGAGGAAATTAAACCCATTTTGTTTTCATTCACGCCGAGAAAACACGTAGAAATCTGAATCAGTCAAAATATGACGCTATCAAAGAGGATAGGAAGCAATACTTTCAAAACAAGGCGTTGCCTGGATCAAAAGTAAAAGACCAAAACTTTTCTTTAGCCAACAATATCCTAACCGTAATTCAGTCAAAACAATGAATGGCGCTGTAGGTGCCCATGACGTTCACTTCAATTAATCAAACTTATCAGCAAAAGAGGAACCAATACACTTTTAAACCTGAGATGGGAAAAATTGCAAGAAACAAATATTGCATTTCTTGCTGAAAAGTTTGTTTTGTTCTACTAAATACCACAGGCAACACAATGCAATTTCTTGTTTTGACGAAATCAGGGTCAAGTGGACGCTCGGTCATAGAGACAGTTTGGCAGCTCAAAAGGTTTTGAAGCAAGTGAGTTAGACAAAGCAGGGTCAAAGTTAAATCGATTTTAGTGGTTGCTGCGAAAAAGATACAGCAATTGACGTTAACTAAGGAATGAGGTTTGGGTTCATTTCTCGCCGAAATGGCACTTTCAATTGGTTGTCTGTTTGAATCTGAGGTACATACAATATCGCAATTCAAACAGACGATTCCTGGATAGTGAACGCAGGTCGCCTGCTGCAAGTACACCACAGTGTATATTCTTAGCTCATAAGATTAATAGATTCTTACTAATGGTACCAAATTCGTCATTTGGAATTCTAACCCTAGTCAGAAAGGATGGTGAATTCTCAGCAGTGGCGTCTTCTTTAAAGGAGAGTTTTCTTCTTCTTCTTTTTTTATCTGGGGACATGGTGATCCAGATTATAAGACAAATCATAAATTAAAAAACAAAAATTGTAGTACCGGGCGGATTTTTCGATGCTAAGTTTTGAGAGTTTAAGTATAGTTACATAGTTTATTGGTGCTTTATTTCAAATCGGATCTTTGGCCTCAAAACGTGATTCATACTTTTTGATTATTCAGCTTGCGTTGTAAAGAAAAAAAAAAACGAATGAGAAATGAAAAAAACGCGAACACCTATGATTTTTAACCAGCGACGTTCCTGTGTGTGGCCAGTTGTGCTACATACTTTTAGGCCTCTTTCACTGGTTTCGACCTGAACCTGCCGCCGTGTGGAAACTACGTCTGTAAAGAGAGATTTATTATTAGCTTGAAATACAAAATACGGTGCTGACACCAAACATCCATTTTGGAGGCTGCCGTGTCTGTGTTATGTAGGTGCTATCCTCTATAGCTCGCCAGAGTAACGCCTAAATTGGAACAAGCTTGGTCATACTATATAGCCTAACTTTGCCCTAATACTGTTTTGCTCTAAGGCGTTAGTTGGTGCCAAAGTACGTTATTTCGGCGGTTCGATGGCTTTTCTATCGCCCGGCACTTGATTTCCATCGTGCTAAACATGAGCCAAGAATTCAACATATGAAATGATAAACCTTCAATGAAGCCTAAATATCGGTCTTATTTGTCAACTTAGTCTCAAAGTTGCCACATGAAGACTGAATAACCAGACATGAAGCCTAATTCTGGCATTTGTTTGGCGAATCATGGCCAAGACACCCAGACTCTGGCCACAGACGGTCAAGATTTTCTCCACTTTGGATTCTTCTAGCTCTTTAATGTCCTAAATTCCCAAACAAAAAAGAATTGGCCAAAAAAATGAAACATCCGTCTTGGGACTCTTTGTCACAAGTAGTCCCTACACAGCACACAATTTTAAAAGAAATGCAAATAAATTGTGTGAGCTTAAATAATTCTCTAACAATATTAAATCTAAGAGGAGGAGGAGGAGCTGACGTAATAAGAAGGTTGCAGACAAAGATAAAAGGCAAAGTTAGGGTGAACCTATCTTTGACTTTTATGATGTCTAGCTCGACACAAGTGGTGTTTTTTTAGGTACTCCGGAGGGAACAACAAAGCATCGTGCCACGAAATGGTCACGACCATAAACGTGAAGCAGCACGTTATCTTACTCTTTGTCTAGCGATATCATTTAGATTAAAATCGTCTTGTATCTTTTTAAGCAAATTCAAACATACATTTTGTTTTAAGTCATACATACGTTATAGACTTGAAATATAAAAGGACCATTGAATAAAGAAAATATTTTTAATAACAAGATATTCTACTTTAAGAAAATTAGGATATTTATTTATTTACTTTTTTTTGCAAATTGCGAAAGTGCGTGCAGGATAGCCAACACAGCATTTCGTGCTGATAAAGCATAAACATCCAACGGAGCGAAATAAAAACAACCATTATGTGTCGCTCAAGCTAGGAAGGTTGCACCACTACGAAAACTAGTTTACATCTTATTCACCACAGCGAAATGAGATCTAATTATTTCACATAAAACTTTTGAATTGTGGTGCGAAATAGGATGAGGAAGATAATCATTTTCATAATAAAGTTCGCTCGTAGGAACGTTGCCTGATAATTCATGACGTGATAAACTCAAACGTACCAGTACTAATTATTTTTTTCAAAAAGTGTTCTCATGCACAATTTTATCAAGTGACTTGTAACCCGTCATCAAAATAGGACATATCAAAATCTAAATTTTGTTTCTCTCCTCTATTTAGTGTCGATTTCAAACTTAGAATTCCACGACATATAACCAGGCTCCCAAAACCGGCAACTGCAATTAATTGGCAGAAAAAACGTCAATTACCACCTCAATTACAAATAATCTACCCGAAAAAACAGCGCCACCTTTTTAATACTGCCGCCTGCTACGTATGTCGGGACAATCCAGGCATATCCATCATATATGCGAAACTCTAGTGTATTCTGTGTATATGACGTGAGAGTACGAAAAGATAAAAATAGAAATTAATGGGTGTGAAGGGGGGTAAGGGGGGGCAAAAGAGGGACGAACACTGATACAGTCAGACGAAAACTAGTCAGCGCACAAAAGAGATCAACAGGATTTCATATGCTGTTTTTGTTTCGTCAGTCATGCACACCCTCGCCCATATTGCCCCTTTCATACAGTCTGAGAGAAGAAGACACTTGGAGCCAATGGAGGAACATCGTGGCTTTCATCTTCTCTTGTTGAGCGAATTCTTTGAGGCTACTTCAATCAAGAGAAGGAAGTGCTCCGGAACACTGCGCTTTTATTCGCAGGAAGTGTAGAAATGCCGTCGGCAATCTTGGGACACTCCAAAAAGAGCCAGAGGCAGACTAGAAGAAATAGAAATAAAAGAATGTACGCACTGGAGGTGAAAGAAGTAATCGTCGTTGCATTAATTACGGAAAGTTCTAAGTAATGTTACATCAATCTGCCAGCAGCACAATATCGCCAGCTCCCGTGGTAGCAGCAAAGACGCGTCACACACTCTAGAAACAAATGAGTGTTCGATTTCCGGTAGAACACAAGGACGGCCGATAACTGACAATGAATGAAAATTTCCAATAAAAAAATAGATGACGACAGCAATGTGCGCAGAAAAGATGAACAGTTCAAAAGTTATGTATTGTTAGAATAGGGTAAGGACAACCATCACATCTAATATAACAACCTTTTACAGTAAAGTGTAGGCATTTCTTTAGAGTTGAAAGCAATATTCAAGATTCACATGGTGCACTTAAGTTGTGGATGAAGATTGCAGAGGATGATGTCTTTACAACTGTCTTTTACAGCTAACCAAAAGGCATCCATATGGTGTCATGATTGGAGACAGCTGTGAGCTCCAGCATTTCCAACTTCTTCTGAGGGCAATAAACGCGAAAAGATATCTGGAGGTTGGTAAGTATAATATTGTGAGCTATGAAGGATTTACAAGCTCCGTACTGGTGAAGAACCGAGAGATAGCCAAACATTTACACTAAACTACGACGCTCATACTTGATTTCTTTCTTAAGCTTTGTTTATTTATGTAAAAGTAAAATGACATTAAAATACACTAATTGCGCAGACGGGCTGGTGAACTTCTGCCATGATGTAATTAACCCGAGACCATCACTGTCAAAATGTGTTCCTTTTTTTTTGCCCAGTCTTGGGTTAAATACATTATGGTAAAAGATCAATGTAGTTACAAAAAGCTATGCATTTTCAGGTACTTACACCGGATGCAGCGCCCTTGCTGCGGCCCTGGCGATGCCTCCTGATGGAAGGGTGATCACGCTAGACATTTTTGAGTGTCTTGTGGATCTTGGTCGACCTTTTTGGAAGCAGGTACACATCACTAGTTATTAGCCATATAACCAACATGGGTTTCTTAAAACACTAATGACGAATCTAAAAAAAATATATAGTTTTGAGGTTTTGCGAGGAGGTAATTTTCTACTAGAAAGCTGACAGCGTAGCTAAAATCAGCTTGTATTCTTGGCAGAAAACAAATTCATCAACGTAGGTGTCGTGATACATACTTTTTTTACCAAATAATCGTCAGGCACACTTTCGGCCCATGAAATAAATGCAAACGAACGTATTTGGTTTTAGATTTACTGTGTTTATTTTGCATTCTTTACCTAGGCTGGTGTGGAAAAGAAGATTGAAACACGAATTGGTCCTGCAAAAGACACGCTCAGTAAGCTGGATCGCCTTCCTTTCCCTCCTATTTATCCTTAATATACAAATACAAAAACAGCCATTGTATCCGGATCTCAAATCAAGACAACTTATGAGGTCCCGCTACTGCTAAAAAAATTGTTTGTGCTCATGAATGAAACGGAGGTTCTGTATTAACAATACAATTCGTATTTTCGGATAGTTTATTGATCCCTAGTGATATGTTTCTATTGTGAAATATGATATTAATATTAAAACAAAACTTTCGGCGAATAGATATGTTTGGTCTGCGTCACGCCAGCAATTGAAAAACAAATAATATACATTATTGCTCACTTTATTGTTCACCGGCAATCACAGGGCGGCGAATGGCATCAGGGGCTAGCAAGGAGATTAGAGATTGTATACATTCATAAGAAGAGAAACAATCAATCGCCCTTGGCCGGAAATTTAAAAGGAAGAACAATTGCATGAATATGCGGATAGTAGGCTTTCATAGAATATATTTATGGGAGTTTTATAGTGGGGTACGTTATAGCGAAGGACTTGGCAATTTTCAGCGTTGAGAAAAGAATAGTTATAAAAGTTAAAAAGCGTTTCGAAAAAGCGTTATTAAAAGTATAAAAAATTACTATGAATAACATTAATACAAATGCCACACGAGCAATGATCTACTAAATTTGACGGGTGAAGTCTCTCCCGCTAAATTTAGTAAATATGGTCGATTGAGTACTTCTAGAAATTTAATTATCAATGCAATCGTTGGTACCACCGATGCAGCATGGCTCCCTTACGTGTAGCGCCTTACTCCCATTGACCGGCAAAGTGGTCATATGGCCATAACGAAAACTTGTAGCGTTCTCGTCAGATGGCGTAGTAAATCAAGAATTGCGCAAAGATTTCCCAGCGAAATTTTCTTTCCGCTCATAAAGATTTTTTATGAGGTTCAAATCAACACGGCAGAGATTATGAACCTTACATATCTGAATAAAACTTTAAATTTGGAGTATAAATAAATTTATTAGCTTCACTTCTGTTCTCTTTGTGATTTCAAAATTGTAAATTTTTGCAAGTTTTAGACACCGGATCTTTTTTTTCAAATTTGAACCCACGCATATGTGTGGGTGAAGTCTCAATAAATCAAAAGGTCAATAAAATAAACCGATTTTTTTGTCCGAATAAACAGAAATCTGCAAAATTGTGCGAGGTAAAACAAATAAGTTTAGATTCTTTCTTTGTGTGGATCATCTTGAAACAATTGTTTGTTAATGACAGGCACATATAGATGTTGCACTTTTCGCGACGTGTGCGGCTGTCATCCTTCTCTGCGATAAAGACGAGCATTAGCAATGACATCAACCACGGGCCAATAGTCATAGTTATCCAGTATTTTTTCGGGCACCTGAAGCTTCTCAGTTCCCAGCTTCATTGCGTCTTGGCATTTGGAGCTCGTTCAGGGGCTTCTTTGTTATTGGCGTGCAGATCAGTGCCTCACCAGAAGATATCCGGCACGCGAAGAGATCCGTCGCATCTTTCGTGTAATTCTCTTTCTGAAAACTGTCCTTTCGGATTTCCATCCAGGCATTGACAATGGTAACGTCCATAAAATGCAGAATTACTTTCATGGATTCACATTTCTTGTTTGATCCCTGCGCGGTGGCATTCCATCATTTCGTTACAGATGTTGAAGTCACCCATGTGCCGGTTTTAGAATGAGACCAAAGAAGAAGCAAAAACCTGGCAGTATAACGCTTTACTTCCAGCGCTTTACTTCCTAGACAGGATTGCTACCACTGCAGGTCGAAGCTATCACCAAGCTCTTGTTATCGCAACACTTGACAACTGCCACTTCGTCGTCTTGTAGGCAAAATTCTTGAAGTTCGCCCTGTTTCAAGTCTTTTCGGGAAGAAACGTCACACTCCTTAGGCGGTTCGGCATGATGGTTACCGTTCCTTCCGGGTATTTTTACTCTCAGGCGTTTTTCCCTGGTATACCTGTGAAGTCTCTGCAAAGATATATATTCTGGAATTCTCAGAAAAAGATTCCGTCAAGCGGAGCGCAACACTTCCTCTCAGGCCGATGTCAAGGTCCGCCAATCTGTTTGTCATTGTTGCCTTGTTAAATCTCGAGATCTACGACAAGCCCTCTTGATCTTGTAATTGCAATTTTTGTTTTTTTGTCTTACAGGCCGTGGCTTTCTTTAACGTATTGCCTCATGGAGCACCTTCGAACGAATCAAAATATTTTCTACTCCTCCACGTAGTACGGGCCTGGTGCACTTCGTAGTTTACGCACCGCTTTCGCATGGCATTGATGAGGGGCTGCACTTTCCACAACATATTATTTTCAGCCTGACCGGGAATTACTTCTGTGTTGACGAAGTGTAGACTCGAAAGAAGTGTGCAAAATTCATCACGAGGGAGTACTGAGCTAATCAAGTGAAGCTCGACTGCTCTCTGCCAGTATGTGCTGACTCTTGGGTGCTTGATGCAGCCCAACACAGCATGCATGCCGTACAGTTGCTTCATTTTCTTAACTGTGATGTTAATCGACATCCCCATTTTGGCTATGTAGTACCTGTTGAAGTACTCAGCCCCCGGCTCGAAGAAGCTGTCAAGGTAACATATTTTTTAAATGTTCAAGTGGTAGACGAGGCAAAGGACCCAGCCATCTCTGATTCATAAAAATTTTATCTGGATTGGACTGAAAGGATTTGTGCTTCCATAAAAATCTTCTCTGTGGCGTCTAGGACGGGGCTTGGGCAGATGAGTTCGCACAACTTGGTTCGTCCGAGTTGTCTGGCTTCGGCCGTGCATCAGAAGCGCGGGGAAAGGCACGGTGAGCACAGGTTTCGGCTTTCAAGTCGTGCCTCAAAGCTCTAGTCGTCTGTTGACGCTTGCTCGATGTCTGGACCCTCTAAAACCTGTAATGTCTCAACGCTGTCGTCTTCATTCTCGGGGTCGACTGGTCCTGTAAATGCACATCAATCGCCGAATTATTACAAGGTTAATACAACAAGTTAAACGCACTTAGTGTACAATTTGTACATTTAAAAATAAACAAAATTAATTGTTCGTGATACATCACACCATTCTCAAAGAGGCACGCAAACTGTGAGACTTTTCGACCTGACCCACAGAAAGGTGTGTGTGCGAATTAAACGCCCGATACCAACCACCGCATTTCACTTCGAAAAATAATATATGGTATAACTGCGCACAGAATATTCACAAATGTCATGTCGTTATCCAGAAATAATAAACATTAGTAAAGAAATCAACAAAAGCCAGCTTACTTTTTCGCGATGACCGCCCGCCGCCCGACAAGGAGACGTCCATTTCACAAAATGCTTGGGGAGCTCTGGTGTCACGAAAGCGTGTCAACAATTAGTTGTTTACTGTCGGAAGCCTCAGCGATGGTTTCCGTTTCGTTCTAATGCTTCTGTTGAAGAACTGGTAAAACTAAGCTCCCGTCTTTACACCCACATGTTTTTTCTGAGCAAGGTTCTGAAAAGGTACTCAGATGGTTTCTTTCGGTCATTGCAGTTAATTGGTGCTGAGCTACAACAAAGAAATGTTCGTAAAAAAATAGCAGAAAACTAATGTATATGTTACTTTGTTTGAAAGTCATAGAAACTTTCTTTGGTGATATTTAAATACCAATTGTTTAGTTTGTACACACTGAACTGATTCTAACACTCAAAATCAATCGACATTTTTAAATTTTCAGCTTCAGTGGCACTACGTCTAGCAACAACGCCTCGTAGCTTTCCTTCTTGAAGCGCTTTTTTCTAATCTAGTTAACTTTGCTGCGCGTATGTATAGCCTAATTCTCTAGTGCTGTAAACGAATGACTGAATGGTAAAGCGTGGTGACTTACAGAGAATTGGATATGAGAAAAGAGTAGGTTACTTATGAGAACCATTGGAATAAGGACCGTTTACCTAATAAATTATAGAATTGTATATATTTCTGCTGAGCTATGGTAAAATATTGTATGTAATTAATTGTGTAGAAAAGTCCGTGTCCCTATTACATTTGGATCATCTGTATAATCGAAAGGCACCAGCCGCGGCCACCAAGCACTATACGCAAAACATTTATTGTCTATGAATATTGTCATTTAAGATATCGAGTAACACTAATATAAAAACCAAAATATATTTTACTCCCATGGCTGACCTGGACAACCATTAAATGTACAGTGTGAGCTGTGCTGAGTGTCATGAGGTTGTCTGAGCTACCGTTGGTGCGTTAATTTAACGGGTAACGTCTCTCCCGTCAAAATTAGCGGCCGCTCGACAGTTGTTTTCGTGGAGTTCTTTCGAAACTTCACAGTTATCTCGCAGACACCACCCCCAGACACAGCCTGCTTTCAAACACTCGAATGTATGAACAGCATATAATTACGAGCTTGTGAATGCCTAATAAGATATTAAGCTATAATGCGCTTACATATGCTGACTGAGTATGTGCATATGTGTATATGAGGGAGATTTTGGTTGAGTGCTCGGTTAGTAAGTTTACACGTAGACCTAAAGTACGACGCTCGATATCCTATCCAAGAAACCTGGAGTACCACCCTTCCCACAAGCCTTTCGAGAGAGCCAATCGTTGCGACCTACGCAGCAGCGATTGGTCACCCCCGAGAGCACTCGGGAGCACTCAGGAGTAGCCCAGGTTGACCAAAAAAGCTGCGGCTTTGGTCACCGTTCGGGTCGTGTCCTTCCACACTTCTGGCTTTACCCCTGGTGGCGTCATGTCGCATACACAAGCTTTCTACCTTCATGGCAGGAAGACTAGACGCTCGGAATATTTTAGAGTTTATGTTCGGACATGAAGTAAATACTCGTTTTTTTTTTGTTTTTTGTTTTTTTCTGCGGATACTTGTTTTTTTTTTTTTGCCTGCCCCGATATTGGAGTGGTACCATTGTCTCTACAGTTGTGGGGATATTCCTCAATCGCATTTCTTAAAATTCTTTATTTCAGGTGAGCTAATAGCGGAGGGTCAGGCTGGAACGTTTGATTTTGCTTTTATTGACGCGGACAAAGGCAATTACGATGACTATTACGAGAAGTGTCTCCAGCTCGTCAGAAGGAATGGCATAATTGCCCTTGACAACGTGAGTAAGATCAGCTCTAGAGGGATCAGATTAGTAATTTCTATAATCATTTTTCGTTACAGGTATTATGGAGGGGATCTGTCTACATGCCCTCTGGACTCAACACTGACTCAGAGACCTTGGCTCTGGAAACAATTCAACGAAAAATTGCACACAGATGATCGGATTCATCTGTCCATGCTAACCGTTGCTGATGGCGTCACATTTGCCCTAAAGAAATAGCACTTGCATTTTAAGAGTGATTTAAGTCTTCAGGTTAACTAACGTAAGGCTCTTACAATATGTAGCACAGCTCAGTTGAAGATTTTCTTTTGCGAGATAAACAAACTGGAGGATTAGGAGATCATTATTGCAGAAAACATAATGCGCAGTTTTTGGCCTGCGTCATTCCGCATAGACATGCATATCTGGTGGCGGGATTATTAGATAAATCGCATTTACTCGATTTGACTGCAACCTGCACTCGTACGGAAAGAGTTTGTACAGTTTAATTTCTAAAGGGGTTGTTTTAGGGCGGTACATTATGGGGCAAAATAAATGATTTCAGCAAATGAATGGTCTACACAGACACTTTAGTAGTCGGTGGTAACACCAATACTACGTTTCTTTTGTCCTGACTATAGTTGTTAAACTAAATCCGCACTTTTTATATTATATATTATACTGTATAATATAATATATAGTTAATATCTAGAACTTACGCTTTCTTAAACAAAACACAACAGAACCGTGGCCCTCTCTACCCGAGTAAGATGCGTTCGCTTTTAAAAGGATTCTGAACCGAAATCTGGATTCCTTAAAACACGGCGGCAAAAGCGTGCAGCGGGAGGCAACAAACACCAAAACATCACTCATACAGCGATATCTCAAACGGATGACCGTATTTTTTTTTTTTTTTAAATGAGGCGCATTTGGCAGATATGTTTCCGTCATGTTTCTCCGAGAAGGAGAGGGAACGGCCCCGCGTCGTCTCCGCCTCGCCGCCTTGAGGGGGCGAAGCGAAGAGAGGAGGAAATGAGATATCTTTACGTCACGCGCCTCGTCCGGCCTCGTTCAATCTCGACCTCGTTTTCCAAAAATACAGCCACCCATTCGAGATATCGCCTTACGAACATTGTTGTAGGGATTTTAGCGTCCCGCCTACATTTCCCGCATTTTTTTTTAATTCCAAATTTTGGTTTATTATTTTTTTAAGATGGCTAAATCCACAAATGTATATATTTTATATAACATCTAGCCATATCTGGCGTGGAACGACTAGTTGCTTCCCTTAGGTATTTACAGTGTTGAGGGGTCAGGTCCGTGGAGCGACGGCTGAGCATCCATTTTTATTGTTAGGGCAGTTCCAGCAGGGAGACATCATAAACAAAATATTCCCATTTTACACCGCCATATGCACAAATTGTTTTAACGTTTCGCTTTCGGTGCGAGGGGCACCATCCGTCGTTACACACAGTAAGCGAAACTTGACAAGTGGTCCTATACTTCGCCCAACTTCGTCTGCCCTTTGCTAACCTCGTATGTTTGTTTACGCTCCAGATGCGCCCTCGACCATTTGCTTGCTTTCGACCTCAGTCAATGATTGTGCGCTTTTCTGTCTCGCCATTGAGCGTTTACTGGGCGTTCTCTGTGTTGCCCCTTCTTATGCTTGTCCCCCTTGTACTCCAATGCGCCAAAGATCTGTTTTCAGACACTTACTTGTCGTGTTTATTGAAAATAATATAGCTCTGCCCTTAGGCGCCGCTTCCCGGGTTGAGCGTCGTCGCCGTCGCCGTCGACGTCAACGTCGACGTCGTCGCAACTGCGCGTTGCATTACGGGACGTTTCCCATAATGACGTCACACGTGAAATCACGTGTGACATCAGGAGGGTAAAATTTTTTCGCTAAAGTTAGCGGGAAAATATTTTAGCTAGATTTAGCGGGAAATTTTTACACTTGTGACGTCACGTGTGACGGCACTCTAAATAAATGTGACGTCACGTGAATAAAAGTGACGTCACACGTGACGTCACCTGTGACGCTACGAGGGTAAAAATTTCCCGCTACATTTAGCAGGAAAATTTAGCGAAGTTTTACCCTGGTGACGTTATACGTTACGTCACGTGTGACGTAACGTAAATGAATGTGACGTCACCTAACATTTCCGCTTAATCTCAGCTAAATTTAGCGGAAAAAATATCCCCGTAAAATTTAGCGGGGAATTTGACGTCACGTGACCTGTATACCTATTCCCTTTCCACGCTAAATTCATCGGAAAATTTAGCGCAAATTTCTTGCTAAATAGGAAAGGAGCAGGAGAGAAGGAGGTCAGGGTACGGAGTGGGAGGAGGGGCATTCCCTCCCCTCCGTACCGTCCGTTCCTCCTTTCCCAAAAACTGCGCTGTAATTCGTCATTACAGAGAATTGTGAAGGCTTCATGTTTTATATATCCGACAGGTTGTCTTGCAGGCGGACTCATTCCTTTGAATAAACCAGAATTTTAGCAGCTTCTCAGGGCGCCACATTTGTTCCTTCTACAAAGGCGAGGTCGACGGAAATTTAAATGTATACTCCTTTGTCCAGGAGTAGTTGACAAGTTATTCCTTTTGATTGGCCGTTTTCGTCGTGCGCGCAATTGTATGTTGGCCTTCTGCTAATATGGTGTTTCCTTTTTATTTTTATTTTGGTTTAACTCTGTAGAGTTCGGTCATTACAGAATGCCGCAATCTTACACCCCTAGATCTGTGATGCCTTGCAAACTACTAGGCACTTTGATACTTTAGTACCATGATCTAAGGGAAAGAGAAAACAGCCGTCGGATGGCCAAACCATGCTTTTCATGTCAGGCTCGTCAAAATATTAGGCGCTGTAGCGATGAGCAATCTGCGTTAAGTCCTTATTTCGTACTCTTTTAGTTCACATTCCGCCCACTGAGAAACACGGCGAAAGAACTCAAGTACGCACCTGATCTGGATACACCAACGTTTCCTTCCACACAATAAAGTGACCTTGCTATGGTCACCGAACGTCGACAGACGCTCGCACGAAAGCAGTGTCTGAAGCCAGCTAGAGACGCACCATCTTCCGAGTGACGCCTGCCACCAACGAGGCAACGCTAGTTTGGGCTCCAAGCAGCGTTACTAGAACCACTCAGTTGGAAAATTGCCATAGAGCCGGCTCTGAAAAAGTGGCACCGATCCGTACTCAAGAACCGAGCTAATGGCGACCGCAACGCCACCATTCTTTCCGCAGCGGTCACTCGAGGAACTGCACGTGACTTTTATTTTGCCTTTTAGCGGCCATTTGCGCACCGAAACATATACGGTAGAATGGGTTTCAGGGGTGCCACCCCCTTCTCCCAAGCAAAACGCGCCGCGAATTACCACCGAAGTTAAGATGCGTCTAAGTCGGGACGTGCTACCTGAAATTACCGCTGAGACATGGTTATATACAAGCAATACTAATTGTGCCGCAAAACCTTGCAAAGTAAAGATTTTAGAAAACATCACGCGCCCTTCACTTTGTACTAAACTCCAATAAAAGTTACCTAAAAAAGAGCGTTTTCCGTTTATTTTGACGGAAACATATGCTTTCTAAAAGCTCAAGGTGACCACAGTAAAGACAACAGGGTAAGAGTGGCGCTGTTGTCGTATTTAGCTCGGTCTTTGTGGACGCCAGCGGCCCAGGTTTCAACGGTGAGTTTCGCAAATGAGTGCTCTATTAACGTTGGCTCCAAGCTGTATGCGGGGCGTAAGTTCGTCTGCTTCTTGAGCAAGGGTTGCCTTGACGCCAGATCGTCAAGCTCTGTCTGTCTATGCAGGTGAAACCTATAAACTAAGTTCATCGTGACATGGCCATGGGGGAGGCGCCATAATTTCACAAGCACCCAGCTTCATCGGTCGGCATCTTCAAAGGGACGTCACGGTTCGCGGCACTTGTTAACTTGAAACTTCACAAATTTTTTCGAGCGAGAAAGTCCCGAGAGAGAAATCTGGGGAGCACGCGCTTCGTCGACAGCGGTGCTATTTTTTCGGAAAACAAAACAAAACAAGAAGATGATAAAAGCAAAACGAGAAAACAGAGAGGTTAAAGAAGGCGGCCTGCCTCGGTTGGCCACTCTGAGTTGGGAAGGGGATGAGAAGAGAAAATAAGGAGGATAGAACCAAAGATACACATAAGTTAAGATAAATCTATATTTTAAATAAATAAATACCATACATTGTTTTGTCATAAAAAGTTAGCCTTTATTTGTAACTCAGGAATGGCGTTCGAGGTTGGCGCCGTTCCTGCTAGGTTGTTTTTCTCTTACTAAAATGGCGGATGCCGGCGGCTGCGCGTCGACTCCGGCGGCAAAGCGGAAGAAGCAGAGCTCTTGCTGCTCGGACCGACAGTTCGACATGCTTATATAATACATGTTCGCAAATTGAGTGTTGGTCCGGGCAGCAACGGAGTCAACACTTACCGCATCGGAGAGGACGGTCCTCTGGGACGTGATTACGGGCCGCCTCGACGCGGAAGGGCCTGCCTTCAAGGAAAGAGCAGAGTGGAAAATTTTGTGGAACGGGCCCGCGTCTGTTCGGCGCGAAAGCACGACGACCTGCTGGCGGTGCAGAAGCCGCGGACGGGCGGTGGTCCCAACCCGGTGAGTCCCCTCAACGAGGTTGAGAGCCGGATTCTGGCCATCGTCGGGAAGGACTCGTCGAGGGGCTGCGGTGGTCTGCATCCCAGGCAGTCCCTTCCGCCGTCCTCCGAGGCTTCGGTGAGAAACCCAGCTTGTGTTGTGTGTAATATCGGCGTAATAGCGCAATAAACGGAGGAATGCACGTATAAAATACAAGAACACTGTGCGGTACTGTTAACGCGAACGAGCGATCGCGGGTTTTCTTTCTGTTCTTCTCTTAGAATTTAAAGGCTCTCATGAAACCTAGTATGTAAGGAAGTCCTCCTTGGCGCACTAATTAATCCGATATCGTGTTCTCGCTTACCGTGTCGCACATTGTACATAAATCTCGACAGTGTTTGAGCCTCTGAACCTCCACCTTTTGTGTAATAGGACTGCAGTCTCCTGCAAACCCCAATGTGCACGAATTCTTTGCTCGACCAAAAATATATGCGTTTTATATTGCAGCATTTCTGCCTAGCCAGCAAGAAAGAACAAATGCTGTTTTATGTTGAGGAAGATTTACATGCTTTGTTGCAATGCAGTAGAGGGGCAGCATTGATTACAGTGAATCTGCTTTGCAGCCCCGCTGCCAGCAGAGCTGCTCTACCTAGAAGAGAGTCTGGGGGTGCCTCCACAGGAGCCTCTTTCAGCCGGCCAGCCATCAAGCTGCTTCAAAAGGTGGACCGCCGGCTGTTGATTGGGGTCAATAGAGACTCATTCCCGTGTTCACAGTAAACATATGAGTTCGGTAATTCTCGCATGCATAAAAAAGCTACTGTATGGATCAGAGTGTGTTTCGTTGAATACTTGTTTATTTTTTGCCGCTCGCCGGCATTGCCGAGAGGGCCCCCTGTTGGAGAGGAGATCGCTGGGGGTGCGCGGGAACGCGGATTTGGACGATTTGGTAATTTTTTATATGAATGCGTGGTGTAATACTTGTGATGCCGAAAGCGGCGGCGGCATTGCCTCTCTGGTTTCACATTATTGAAATCATGTTTAAAGTTTACCGTGTTCCAGAAGCTACTAGAGTGCAGGTTAGTCTTGCGGCTTTTGTCGCGCGATTGCTCAGTGGAGGCGCGCGAGGCTCATGACGCGGGCTAGCTTTCATTCAGCAAACTGAAGAGGCGCGTGCTCAACTAACTAGGTTTGTCTACTCACCGTCTCCGCGACCTTTTCGGAGAAGCTGACAAACTTCCAGACGAAACATGCTGCTCCGCGTCTGTTCGGGCCAGGATGATTCTCGACGCCTACCTGGACAGCAGGAAGGTGAGATCGCCTCGAGGCCCCCAAGGAGCTCCTGATATCTGATCGGGTTAAGACGACGGCGGCAGCAGAAGCGGCAAGGCACGTTGGTTCTGACAAAGTGTGGCAATTGGATGAAGCTGAAGGAGCTTTATGAGTGCCTGGAACACTTTGAAGAGACCAAGCGGATTTGCTCAAAGCCCGAACGTGTTCGTGAAAGGCCAAAAGGTGGCCGAGAAAGCTAGAGCGAAGATATCCAGAGACAAGAGGCGGCGGAAGTGTTTTGCCTGTAAAGCGGTTGAGCACCTCATCACCGAGTGGTCCATGATCACAGCTTTGATACACTACTTCTCTCAAATGCAATGATATATTTTTTTACACTTTGCAAGTTGAGCAATTAATATTAGATTTGTTTGGGGCTTGGCAGTTATACAAATTCTCTAAAGATATAAAATTTATGAACAGCAATGCAAATGAATCTGCCAGCTGAACCGAGTTGACAGAAGTGATGCTGCCACACGTTAGAGCGGTTTGGGACGTGCATGAAGGTGATATTTTGTTTATGCCCAATCTATGCAGGGTTGACTGTTTGTTTCAACACTGATATTGTGTATTGCTTATGGCCCGCTCACACTGGGAGCTGACCCGCAAAGCAGTTCAGAGTGTGAGGTTGAAGGGGTACTGAATCCAAACTTAAAATATACCTATATCGTTCAGAAATAAGTTAACCATGATCAACTCTATGTGCTAATAACAATCGCAAGCTTGTATTTCAAACTAGTGGCTGCATTTTCGTTCTAAATGTTTGATTTTGACGAGTGCTTCAAAATCAGCCATCGAAAAACTTCGGTACACCGCAAAACTTTGCGTGAATAGATTGATGTACGGAGACACATCTGCATGAAAACGACAGAATGGGCGTAAAATGCACATGGTGCAATTCTGATCACGATTTTCAGTTGGTACGCACATGTTGCAAACTTTAAAAATAAGTGTGGTTGAAAGCTGCAATGCTTGACAGCCTTCTCCTTGCTGTTTACAGCCCCCCCCCCCCCTGGATCCCCCAAGAACACAGCCAAAGAGCTGACCCCAAAGGCGACGGAGGATGAGCCTGCTTTAAGAGACATGCTCGGCGTACTGAAAGTAATCCTGACTGCACAGCAGAACACTACGGCAGCCATCAACCGCTTGGCCGGCGCAAGTATTGTACTCGCTCTTTATACTGTCGTGTGGTGGCCTATTATGGCAAAAAGCAAACTTTGTCCGCATTAGTATGATGCGAGTTCATAGTGTTGCATATGCATCATTCAGTGCCAGTGGAGGGCACTTCATAGATTGCCAATGGTCTATGGAGCATTCTACTTGTGGATCTCTGAGTAGCACCATTTTGTTCGGTCTGTAGCACGATATAAGGTTGACAACCTTGTATTCTTTAATCAACTCTCAAATAGGTTATTTGTGGTGGAATTGATTGACAATCACACTTTATTAACCAGTTTGAGAATTCTGTTTGTGGATTGGCACAAAACAAAGGGAGTGTTTCCACGGTGTGCTGCAGACAAAAGAAACAAATAATGGTCCTGGGTGTGCCACCAACAACAAGCAGACAGGTCTTTATAATTCTATATTTACATAAATTGTCATATTTAAACACAATGACCATACGCTAAAACGATTGATCGAGCAAGTATGAACCAAACATTAGTAAATGCACATAAAAACTACACGATTAGATCTAATAGACAGGTTATACCAGAGCCACAAGCAACGCCGCACATAGCTAAAAGGAACAATACACAGGAACTACTATGAAATCACAGTAACTCATTGCACTTGTATGCTTAGAGCACCAAGAGTGTTTATTGAGGAAAAAATCAAAATGTATATTGTCACGAATGACAAGTGATGAGGCGGCGAATGACTGAGTAAACTGAAGGTTTAATGGGGCGAACTTGTGCCCAAAAATAAAGGGAAAAAGAAAGATAACAACAGAGCGTCGCGGGCGTCGAAAGCGGCGAAGCAGCAGGATCGAACGCTGAGGCGAAACTGACTTTGGCTCGCCACGCGAAGCCCCTTTTGTACACGCGTGGGCTTCTGGAATAATCGGCGTGGAAGGTTCGACGCGTAGAACTTTCGGGCCTAGAATAAACAATAATGTTCTCGAATTCACCAGAATAATAAACTGAAAGTATAAACAAAATTCGCGGAGCCCCCAGGAATCGAACCCTGGGCCTCCGCACGAAAGTCAAGCGCGGTAACCACTCGGCCACGCACGCGCTTGCTCGCCGACGCGCGTGGCATTACTCCCCCCTTTAAAAAGGCATCGCCTCGATGCCACGTGAAAGGCAACAGAACAGAGCAAGACAAACAAAAGAATGGGAAAATACGGAAGCTGGCAAAACACAATCCTATCAAGCGTTGCACGAGATCACAGTTCACAGTCTTATCGCGCGTAGTACGGCTTGAGGCGCACGACGTGAACGACTTCCGGTCGTGGAGGGCGGCGTGATGAAGTCCGTGTTCCATCGGGCATCACCTCGTAGTTCAGATCGCCAAGTCGGCGAAGCACTTTGTAGGGTCCGAAGTAGCGCTTCAGGAGTTTCTCGCTTAGACCGCGTCGTCGTATTGGGGTCCAAACCCACACACGGTCCCCGGGCTTGAAGCGAACGTCGATCCGGCGAAGGTTGTACCGGGCAGCGTCGACACGTTGTTGGTCTTGGATTCGGAGTCGGGCGAGCTGGCGGACTTCTTCGGCTCGTTGAGCAACCACCTGGGCGTCGGGAATCCCATCGTCAGCTGGCTCATGGGGTAGCATTGCGTCGAGCATGGTCGACACTTTTCTGCCATGCACCAGCTGAAACGGTGTTACTCCTGTTGTCTCTTGCACCGCCGTGTTGTAAGCAAATGTGACGTAGGGTAACACCTCGTCCCAAGTCTTATGCTCTACGTCGACATACATTGAGATCATGTCGGCGATGGTTTTGTTCAGCCGTTCAGTTAGTCCATTTGTCTGCGGATGGTACGCAGTGGTTCGACGGTGGCCGGTGCCACTGAGACGAAGGATCTCTTGCGTTAGCTGGGCCATGAACGATGATCCACGGTCGGTAATGAGGACTTCGGGGGCGCCGTGCCGGAGGACAATGGACTCGATGAAAAACTTGGCGACTTCCACAGCCGTACCTGATGGAAGGGCTTTCGTCTCGGCGTACCGTGTAAGATAATCTGTGGCGACGATTATCCAGCGGTTTCCCGACGTTGACGGTGGGAAAGGGCCAAGTAAATCCATTCCGATCTGCTGGAACGGTCTGGACGGGGGAGCAATCGGATGCAGAAGTCCTGACGGCTTCGTCGGCGGTTTTTTCGTCGTTGACACTCGTGGCATGATCGAATGTAGAGGTGAACGGTCTTCGGTAGCCTCGGCCAGTAATACTTTTCTCGAATCCTGGCGAGCGTCCTGCTGTAGCCAAGGTGCCCAGCCGTTGGGTCGTCGTGACAGGCTTGGAATATCTCCTCTCTAAGGTCGGCAGGGATTACCAGCAGCCATGGCGAGCTGTTGTCTCCGAAGTTCTCCTTGTAAAGCACACCTTGTCGGAGGACAAAGGTCGGCAGGGCCCTCAAGAAGACACGGGGGATAGTACCCCCTTGTCCTTCGAGGTGCTCGATTAGGGCGCGCAACTCAGGATCGCTTCTTTGACGTCGCGCCATGTCGTCGGTGTTCACCGCGCCTAGGAAGCACTCGTCGTCATCGTCGTCGCTGCTACCGGAGGATGCCTCGACAGGGGCTCTGGACAGGCAATCGGCGTCACTGTGCTTGCGGCCTCGACTTGTAGACCACAGTCATGTTGAACTCCTGCAGTCGGAGGCTCCATCGAGCGAGACGTCCTGAAGGGTCCTTGAGGTTCGCAAGCCAGCAGAGCGAGTGGTGGTCCGTGACAACGCGGAAAGGGCTCCCGTATAAGTACGGGCGAAACTTCGTGATGGCCCAGACGACCGCCAGACATTCTTTTTCAGTCGTGGAGTAATTTCTCTCCGCCCTGGACAGTGTCCGACTGGCGTAGGCGATGACTCGCTCGGTGCCTTCTTGCACTTGAACCAGTACCGCGCCAAGGCCTTCGTTACTTGCGTCCGTATGAATCTCGGTTTCCGCATCTTGATCGAAGTGTCCAAGAACAGGAGGAGTCTGGAGTCGTTGCTTCAGCTCGTCGAATGCGTGCTGTTGCTCCTCGGCCCATTCAAACTTCTCGGCGTCCTTCGTAAGTTTTGTGAGCGGTGCGGAAATTCTTGCGAAATCCCGAACGAAGCGTCGATAGTAGGCACAAAGTCCTAGGAATCTTCGCACGGCCTTCTTGTCTGAAGGCGCTGGAAATGCCGCAACGGCGCGAGTCTTCTCGGGGTCTGGGCGGACGCCGTCATTACTAACCACGTGGCCTAGGAACTTCAGTTCGTCATAGGCGAACCGGCACTTGGACGGCTTAAGGGTGAGTCGTGCGGTCTGTATGGCTTGGAGTACAGCTCGGAGTCGTCGCAAGTGCTCGTCGAAGTCACTTGAAAACACAACGACGTCGTCAAGGTAGACAAGACAGCTCTGCCACTTCAGTCCTGCCAGCACGGTGTCCATGACACGCTGGAAAGTTGCTGGCGCCGTGCATAGTCCGAAAGGCATCACCTTGAACTCGTACAGTCCATCCGGCGTGACGAAAGCTGTCTTCTCTCGGTCCCGTTCGTCGACTTCGATCTGCCAGTAACCGCTCTTCAGGTCCATCGATGAAAAGTACCGGGAGTGGCGCAGCCGGTCTAGTGTGTCATCGATGCGGGGGAGTGGATAGACGTCTTTCTTGGTTACCGCGTTCAGCTGTCGGTAGTCCACGCAGAACCTAAGCGTTCCGTCCTTCTTCTTGACAAGCACGACTGGAGAGGCCCACGGACTGCTTGAAGGCTGGATGATGTCGTCGTTCAGCATTTCTTGCACTTGCTCTTGAATGACCTCCCTTTCTTTTACGGAGACTCTGTACGGCGATCGGTGCACAGGGAGCGCGTCGTCCTCGGTAATGATGCGATGCTTCGCAACGGCGGTTTGGCGCACCTTCGACGACTTCGCGAAGCAGTCGCTGTATTCGGCGAGGAGGTCAATCAGCTGTCGTCGTTTCGGGCCTGGAAGCTTCGGGTCGATGTCGAGCTGCGCTGGCGGCGCAATGTCTTGCTGAGGTGGCGATGATTCGTCAGCAATCACGGCGATTGCGGCGGAGTTTCGAAGTTCCTCGACGTGGCCCACAGCGGCACCTTTCGTGAGGTGTTGCGTTTCTTGTCGGAAGTTCGTCACGAGGACCATGGTGCGCCCATCCTGGAGTTCAGCCACTCCTCTTGCGACGCCGATTCCTCTTCCTAGAAGCAACTGGAGGCTTCCCTCGAGCAGAACTTCGCCGCAGAAAGCTTCGGTGACCCCGACGGGCACGAAAACACTCGACCGCGGCGGTAAGTTCACGTGGCTTGCGAGGACTCGGACCGCGGATGAAGTAGCTTGGGGTTCGTCCTGTGGTGAAACAGGTTTTCGTAGCGTCAACCGGTTTGCTCCGAGGTCGATGACGGCGCCATACTCGCAGAGAAAGTCCATTCCGAGGATAACGTCCCTCGCACAGTCTTGCAGAACGACGAACTTCACAGGGCAGGTCTCACCGTGGATCTCGACGCGGGCAGTGCATCTCCCGACTGGTGTGATGAGGTGCCCACCGGCGGTTCGTATCTGGGGGCCTTCCCACGGCGTTGTCACTTTTCGTAGGCGGCGAGAGAGCCTCCCACTCAAGACTGAGTAGTCTGCTCCGGTGTCCACGAGTGCTGATGCGTCGTGGCCGTCGATGACGACGTTTAGGTTGTTGGACACCGTCGCAGGGGCGTCATTGCGATGCGTAGCGTCGGAAGAGTGGGAGCGCTCCGTCGTTCTTGGAGGCTCTTTGCTTCGGTCGTCTTCGGCAACGCCACCTCCAGGCGTTGCCGCATTTAGTTTTCCCGGCGACGCAGGGGAGACAGGCTCTCTCGGCGGGGTCGTGGCGCTGGAGACGCTGAACGTCTGGGCGACGGTGAGCGGGACTCACGGCGGAGAGGCGGCGTAGAAGATGGCGAACGTCGTAGGTACTCCTCGATGTCGCGAGGCCGTTCGTCGTACCGTGGGCGCGGGTCGTTCGGGTGGAACCCGCGCAGCCCCAGTTGTCGGTAGGGGCATCGACGGTAAATGTGGCCGGCTTCACCGCAGTGATAGCACAACGGGCGTCGGTCGGCCGTTCGCCACACGTCGGTCTTCCTCGGCGAGGGTCGCTCCGGGCGGACGTCCTGGACTTGTCTCTCCTGTCGTCGAGGATACTGCGGCATCGGAGGGTCTCGTCGGGGTGGCGCAGTGGCGTGGTGGTTAACTTGCGGCGGTCGCCGGGCCATGGCGGCGTAGCTCAAAGTCGGTTCCTCGGGGGCTGCCACACTCATGGGAGCCTCTGGTTGGATGGCTCTCTGGACTTCTTCCCGCACGACCTCGGCGATGGAGAGCGAGGCCGGGCGTGCGGCAGTGGGCAGCAGCTTCTTCAGCTCCTCCTGGACGACCTCACGGATGATGTCTCGGATGCCGGGGAGGTTGGAACCGAAGTCGGATACGGATCTCGACAGGCTAGTTACGCCAGGGTGTCGCTGGTAGTGTCTGGCGCGCGCTTGTAGGGCCCGTTCCATATTTGTTGCCTCCGTGACGAACTCGTCGACTGTTGTCGGCGGATTGCGAATAAGACCGCCAAAAATTTCGCTCTTTACACCCCTCATCAGGTGGTGCAGCTTCTTCTCCTCGGTAGCCTGAGGATCGGCGCGGGCGCTGAGGCGGAGAACATCCTCGACGAAGCTGGTGATGCTCTCATTTAGGCCTTGGGTTCTTGTTCGCAGGAGATCTTCGGCCCTCTCACGTCGGTGTTGGCAGGCAAACGTCTTCTTCAGTTCTTGCTTGCACACCTCCCACGACGTCAAAGAAGCCTCGTGGTTTTCCAGCCAGTGCCTCGCAGTCCCTTCCAGCGAAAAGTAAAGGTTCTGCAAGCAGTGCTCAGCTGACCAGCCGTTATGGCGGGCCACACGTTCATAGTGTTGCAGCCAGTCCTCGATGTCCTCGTGGGCGTCTCCGTGGAAAGGCGTCGGAGTTCTGGGGGCCACGGGCAGGTATACGACGGCAGGAGCGGCCGGGGTCTGGGCCTGGTCGGCCATCGTCGTCGTCCTTGTTTGCCTGGTCCTAGGTGGCAAGGGTCCTAACTCCGGGGGTAGGCCAAGGTTCCGGCGACTTGATCGGAGCTCGGTCTGGTCTTCGTTGGGTTCTTGGGGGCTTGTGTTCGGACTTGCACTGTCGGAACTCGGAGGGGTACGCGGCAGGGGCATGCGTTACCCCGCACCTCCACCAAAATGTCACGAATGACAAGTGATGAGGCGGCGAATGACTGAGTAAACTGAAGGTTTAATGGGGCGAACTTGTGCCCAAAAATAAAGGGAAAAAGAAAGATAACAACAGAGCGTCGCGGGCGTCGAAAGCGGCGAAGCAGCAGGATCGAACGCTGAGGCGAAACTGACTTTGGCTCGCCACGCGAAGCCCCTTTTGTACACGCGTGGGCTTCTGGAATAATCGGCGTGGAAGGTTCGACGCGTAGAACTTTCGGGCCTAGAATAAACAATAATGTTCTCGAATTCACCAGAATAATAAACTGAAAGTATAAACAAAATTCGCGGAGCCCCCAGGAATCGAACCCTGGGCCTCCGCACGAAAGTCAAGCGCGGTAACCACTCGGCCACGCACGC
>JAZHYW010045315.1:0-15151 GCA_037355805.1 Ixodes ricinus | reverse complement strand
AAGAGACCATCTGCAAACGTGAATTCCCGCAATGTTCGTGGTTCGATTGCCGCGTGCCAAGCTTTCATCTCGAACTCGTTGGCATTCGAAGCACGGATCTTGCTGAGGCTCGCGTTCGAATCTGTATGCAGACTGTCTTATGTCTGATGTATAAGCACTCGAGGAGCAGCCGACGGTATTCGACCTAGTGGGGCCACTAGAACACGTCAAAAGTGCAAGTCACCAAGCCTTTCCTGGTCATGATTGGTCCAGAGGTCATGAAACAGGTGTATAAACATGACGAGCAGAATGATCGTGCGCTTTTGAAGCTGTCTTACTGGTTCCATCAAAGCGTAGCGTCGGCTGCGGATGGACTTCAGGTGAAACGAGGTATGTTCGATATCATTTACTTTTCGTAAAAATATATCATTACATATCACATATTTGTACAAATATATCTTGCATATACATTTTAGAACCGTGCACTTAACCTTTTCTTTATTGTTACATTGCTTTTTCATTTCATCCGCTGGCTTCTGTCTCAATGCAATGTATTGTTCGCTGGTTTTTGGATAAACGAAGCTACGCCTTACTAATTGTTCTCGCTTGTGCTCCTTCAGGATTTTGCTGCGAGAAGGGCCGGGTTCACTGCAACCACTGCAGGGGCCGGTGGTGGTGCAGAAACACTCCGTTGCTGGTTCCTGTCTTCATTAGACAGGGTGGAACTTGTTCTCTGCAAGCAGTCTCGTCTTGCACCTCCCCCGGTGTCCAGCCAGGCCACCCCGTAGGTTGCACACATCAAGTCGACTTGTCTGGTACGCAGATACCCCGCCCGTTCGGGTCCCCCAGCTACCTTGGGAACCCCGGAACTCAGTCGACGTCAACGAGCTACCTTCAGCAACCCGGCTCATTGGTGACACCGAGCTACCTTCAGCAACCCGGCCCATTGGTGACACCGAGCTACCTTCAGCAAGCCGGCACGCTTGGGACGCCTGACCATTTCCAGCGAGCCAGCGCGTTTGGGATACCGAGCCACCTACAACAAGCCGGAGGGTTTGGTTCGCCGAGCCAACGTCAGCAAGCCGGTGCATTTTGGGCACCGGGAATCTTCAGCATGCCGGTCTGTTTCAAGCGCCACAGAAACTTCCGCAAGTCGGCTCTGCTTCGGCGCTGCAAGGATCGCCGCAAGCCGACTCCTCTTCGTGGTCAGACGGTCGTCAGAGGGGAGCACCAGTTCCGCTGAGCCAGGTGAGGTTCATGTTCCAGGTTGTCGGGAAAATATATTGACACTTGAGTCGTCTCAGTTTGATTCATGCGACACCATCTGCCATGTCCCACATGGCTGCGCGCAGACACTCGTTGATATCGCGCTTAGAGTGCCGTACGACTGAAGGTTGTTCTACAGCGATGTGAAGCGCAGTGAATCAAAAATAATTCTGTCCGTCAAATTTTTACATGCATGGAATAGTGAATAGTGTGGCTCTTTGTTCAGTCGCATTCTTTCAACGGCATTAGGACATATTATAGCTGAGTCCCAGCCATGTTTTTTTCTTTCTGCATCCAGTCGTCTCTACCTCCTATTCTACAGATGAGCCCGCGACTTAAGGAATACCCAACTGATTCATGTTTTTGTGCAGCTTTGTCGCGTTTCCCATAAGCTTCGAGACGAAGCAAGCCTGGCCTACAACTCGTGATCGAGTGTACTAGCGCACACCAGTTCGGAGAACGTGCATGGAGCGATGGCTCACGTTGCAGGACCCAGGGTTCCTGGGTTCATTCCCCACCACTGTCCGTTTCGATCTGGATGAGCATCGTACTGAAGTGCGGTCGTTTATCGCTACTGCCTGGTTCACGTTACTGACCCCAGGTTTTCGGTTGTACTGCACTGGCGCAACATTACTAATCTACAGCTCGGACACCAGACATCCATTGGGGTGACTGACTTCCGGCTGTCTAAACATACATAAGACATTATTATTGCCAATCCCTAGCTACGTCATGTGCTTCTGTCTGATAAGCTGGGCTGCCGATCTCATTTTTCTCGTCATGCCAATGCTGCGGTGTTTGCTGCACATGGTTTGCTGGAGATGCGTAGTTGCTTAGGAAATTCGGTTTTTACGCAAGCGTACCCCCACATGTCATGTTTCTGCGGATCTGTCCACGATAGTTTGTCTGCCCCGTGCATCTTGAAAGATTTTAGTCTCTTTTACATTCTTCCTTTGCCTGGCAGGTCGAAAAAGACGACTCTCCTTCGGAACCCGAGTGCCCGGAGGACGCATGGAGTCCACCTGCTGCGTCCGATGACCAGAGGACCGCTCTTCCCGATGCCCGCACTGCACCTCCTCGTCAGCAAGATACTTCCGATGACTGGTCGTGGGTCATTGTGCCGGTCAAGCGCAAGCGCGCGATGATGGAGGGCACTCAGCCGACATGCAATCCACGGGACGCATCTTCCCTCAAGAAGTGAACAAGTGTCTCCGATTCCCGGATCATTGAGGGCTCGTAGCTGATTTTCACTTCTCTTACATTGCAAACTGCGTGCACTGAAGTGCAGCTCTTGCTTGGCCTGTAGAGTTCCAAGCGTTCGCATAATAAACTGAGTCCATGTATAATGTTGTTTCCTTTTGTATGCAAGATTACTGCTTCCTACTGCGCGAGCTCCTTGGGTCCTGCCGCGAAAGCGAAACTCCTCCCTTGTATATAAGAACGCCCGATGTCTCTGGGTCTTGGAGCGTCGAGTCGAAAGATCCTGAGGCGGTGCTTTGCTGATCTCCACAGCAGCAACCTGGTGATCACTAGCTTGCTGCACCACAGCAGCAAGCTGGAAATTTTTAACTGTATTTTATCATGTAGTTGACATTTTGGGACAGAAAGGAAATTTGAAATTAAAGGGGCACTGAAAAAAACAATGTTAATTGTAGTCAAACACGCAAAAAAAACGCGATTTTCTTTTTTTTTACGTATGCTCGCGTTTTTGTGTTTTTGTTGCTCTTCTCTCATTTCTCTTACCTCCGTGCTATCCTTTTTTCTGTGACGTGAACAATTATAAAATTTAGAAGCTTTGTAGGCTTTCACAGCATTCGTAACACATTTTTCTTAAATTTTCATTGCAGTTGCGAACGGATTACAGCCCTCCTTTTTGAAATACCGAAAATCGGAGTCCGGAAGTGATGCTGCTTTCTGGCTTATTATCCTGCCTCGAAAAAACGTGGCACCGCACGGCACATGTAGCACTGAAGATGGTCGGGGACTCAGACGAAGTTATCTTATCTTTGCCGTACGACCTGTCAGACTTCGAAAAAAGAAATCATCAAACAGTCGAAAGAAGACTTTTCACTTCATTGGTACCTCACGCACATTGTACGCACGTGCTCGTTTAGTACCAGACTTCCACTCAATTTTGCATCTAATCTATTCTTGTATCTTCTGCTTTCCACTCCCATCCTTGTTCAAAAATTGGGGCCACCTTTATATCCAAATGGCAATAATTCATGAGCTGTAGTATTAAATGGGATATTGTTTAGAAGATATAAAGCAGTGAAGACCCGATGTCATAATCAATCTTCTGCTTTAGTGCGTTTGTAACGTGACGTAATTACAGCAGGGAAACTGACTGCATTAATTAGTTGACAATCGATTTCCCCAACAAATCTAGCGGGAACACTGAATTAGTGTTTCCGCTAGAAAATTGACCTCGTGGCGTCAAGGTTTCCACTAATTAGCGGAGAAACTGAAGTAGTGTTTAGGTCATCATGACGTCAATTTTCCCATGAAGGTTGACTCAAAATCATTACGTTTACCAAGGGTCATACACGTTTTAGTTAGTTTTCACTGCCTAAAGGAAGTGCATATGTATTTGGGTATGTTTGGGGAAAGGGGCGAGTAAAATCGATAACAATGCTATCGCTTTCTTAAACGAGAATGACCCGTCTTTTACAGAACCTTATCATCATAGTGAGGGCGAAACCTTTGCTTTGTCAACTTACTGAAGCCGCACGTTTTTGAACCTCGATAAGAGAGGAGGTTAAGTGGCAAACCCAAGACCGTGTGCATACTACCACCTCACAATTGATAGAAGGGAATTCTGATCACCGCTCTCACCTCGTCTGTCTTAAGCAGTCTCTACATAAGTGGACGTCACGGTTGTCTAAAGTCAGAACGAAGGCTAGAGTAAGTCGTTCACACTCTTCTTCCGGCGCCAAGTGCCTGACCAAAGAAATGAACCCAGGCGGCTACTACGGAGGTGAGGTTTCGAGAATGTCTGTCTTCGCTTGATATTTTACATTTGATGGCGAGCAGATATTAGGTCGATGCCTTGTTAAGCCATGTAATTTATGTACCTTGGTTGAAAGTCCCGTAATCTTTACGTTTGACCTGAGAGGTTGATTACACCGACGTTTATGTAGCAGTTCGTAATATGTCCTTTTTTATTCATCGCATTATAGTAGAATATACGTTGTTGGACACAAGACACTGAATAGATTCTTAAGAACGTTTGAGGAACAGGCGCAGTTAATCGTGTATTTACACTTGAGACGAAGAAATTTCTCGTATCTTAATTTTCCGGGTTGTACATTTCTTTGTCCCTTATAGACACTTTCTTTAGTGCGGTATTTTTTTCGCACACTAAAATATCAGGTACTGTTAGTAACTTTATTAGTTATCAATATCTCCTCCCTCTCTTTATTTCTACAACGCAGGAACACAAGCGCGCTCTGCTGCATGTGCCGTGACCTGGGTCTACACGGCACCGGTCATGGTAGTCACTTCCATGGCGTCCGGCCCATATCTGATTGAAGACTTCAGCATGTCGTCTCCAGCAGCTTTTGTAGAGGTATATAGTTACTTTCTCCAGGCGTCGTTTTCCTCTCGATTGAGCACGTAATGTCCTGTGTTTGGCTTTGATCGAAAGTGTTTGAGTGTCACTTATTTGCCCCGAAAAAAGGTTCGTTTAATTAGTGGACACATCTCAACTTGTCACCGAAATGACCAGTCACAAAAATTTATTGTTGATTAAAGTTGGTTACTTTTTTAAATTTTGTCTTAGAGGCTTTTGTTCTGCTGGCGACACTAAAAAGGTGGCGTCAAACTTTGTAATAGAGATGCATATACAGCGTGTTTCAGACAGGTTAAAACAAGTTGTGGTGTGAAACAAATGAGTCGCCAGCAAATCAAAATCGCGACAAAAAACGTTTTTTAGGTTGTATATGATATAGGACGTAACCGCACTGGAGAGTCTGTTTTAACATAGCCTTCATTTGCCGTTGCATTCATTGCGATTTCTAATTTAGGAATAATAAATAGAGTGCCAGGAAGACTATAAAACATGGGTAGCCCCCCCCCCCCCCCGCCCAAAAAAAAGTTTTATTTGGGCATAAAAAAAAACCTGCCTTTTTTTAGATAAAAATATATTCAGTAATATTAGCCATTCGTATCTAGCATTGTCGGCTGGGCGCCCTGACCTGTGTGAATCTCAGCTTTTCGGGGACCAACTTTATCGCCATGAAGTATTCCCTCTATTTCTTTCTTGTGTACGCCAGCGCATTCTCTTCCAGCGGATATGCCGTGCCCAGTTGACAGCGTTTTTTTGACAGGTCTCTTTTTCTTGATAGGTGGAGACGCCAGCCACAACACAGTCTGAGCAACTGACAGGTGGCCATTCGTCGTCTCTCCTGGAGGTCGTTGACCTTGCGAGCGGTCCTCGGGAAAATATGCCTACCGAAGGTGGTGCTTTTCGAGCGCCCAAAGCCCGTCACTGTAGCTGCCCATACAAGCGATTTCGGCTTAGAAGAGACCAGCGCGACAAGAGGAAATAGGACGATAGGTGCATATCTTTTGGCGTTTTTGTAGACGCTCATCGGACGCAAGTGTCCGGTTTTAACCTTCTTTAGTCAATAAACCTAGTAGAACCTGATCTGGAGCGTTGTGTATCTCTGAAAGCTTTCGTGTGATTTGTTGAGAATGTTTTTCGGTTACAGAGGCATCGACTGAGCCTCGTATGTAGCTTGAGTTAAAGCCACATCTTTGTAAGCAAGCTCTGCGGCCGAAGAATGCCTTTAGGTTTGCGAAATTAGATCTGTTGCTGTGTTGATGGAGGTGTCTGAGGTTACGTAAGCTGAGGGAGGTCTCCGAGGCAGATATGCACCGTCCCAGACGTCTGGGGACAGTCTTCGCAGATAAAGAAGCGGCTCCCACACTCTCCCCCTCAAGCCCCGGACTTCGGGGGACAGGTGGACATTCTGGTCGGCGCCGTGTGAAATGTCGAAGAGGCGGCCGCTGTTTCTGTTGCCGGAGTGGCCAAGTTGCAGCGTCCGAAAGCGGCGTAGGTGGTGGTGGGACCTTCGGCGTCGGTCTTTCTTGGTGCCGGCATCAGCTGGCTCTTCTAGCGAAGTCGGCAGACAATGCGACCTGTCCGTCGCTCGTTGTCCCACTCACCGCGATGCAGGAGGGGACTTGCTCTAAGCTGGTTCGCTCGACGCGGAAAGACCTGCCCCGTTCCGCTTAGAGGTCGCAGCGGGCTTAGAACTGCCCGCCTGAACCGTTCGTCCGGCCGAACAACTATCAGCCACCCTGAGCGCTGGGAAAGACGAATGGTCTCGTGTTTCTTCCAGGTGGGCTTCCTGGGTTACGCCGTCTATGGCCGTCTTTCCAAGAAGCCATTCTGCGCAGAACAAAGTGTTAAAACAACACACAACGAACAAATACGCTGCCGCAGATTGTGGCAGTGACCATAGCCACCACCGCCAAATTGCATGCCGACAAGTTCGTGTACCATGCGGCTAACTCGGCGAGTCCGCATTCCAGAGGTCACACCTGGGTCGCCGGGAACAGGGGACTTCTTGTGTCCTACCACAACCTCATGTCATACGTCTTCCCCATCGCGACGACGGTAGTATCCTTTCTAGTCAGCGATGTGAACCGGGCAGGCCTCCTCGTTTTTATCTCGCCGAGTAAGCCTAGAAGTAAGAAACGACGCTCGCGTCTTTATACATCGGGTGCCCTTATCACCTCGGAGCAAGCGATGCGGCAAAACCTAGCTGCGTTGCTCAAAGCGTGAGTTTCCTTCAGAACATGGAACGATGGTGTAAACCTAGTCCATCTTTAGCGCAAGCGAAGGGATCCAAAGCCTGTGGCTGGATGGCCATATACCATACCCGCGTTCCGCAACGGCTACATATACCATGTGCTACTCGGTGTAAGTGTCAGCGTCCCGTTCCGTCCACGTGCATACGAGCTCTAGGGACTGATCGGTCCTCGGAGAAGGCGGCTGCTAAGCGAGCCAGCCCGCTTGAACCGTTAACGCCTCAAGGCAAGCTGGACAGCTACAAGCCACCTAAATGTCTACCGCCTCATCCCCGGCCAGGTCGTGACGCGGCATAACTTATTAAAGGTCTTGCTGTCACTGCCACGACCGGCCAGAGTGAAGTCGCAAAAGCATCCTTTAAGTCGGCTCTAGTTTTCTATAGGGACGACCCCCTGAAGGAGAGCCGTTCCTCTACCGTTCGTCGATCGTTGGAATGACGCGAAGCAACTAGCCGTCTTGGCCCAGCAGTTACAAATCATAGTGCTCATTAACTCGCCTGCCAGCGTTCCCGGTGTCAACCGCAATTTCCGCCAGTTTACCCGACACCCGCTGACAATCTCACCCGCCAATGTTCCTGGTGTCGACTGCCATTCCCGCAATCTTTCCGACACCCACTGACAAAAACCCATCTGCACCCCGGGCCTCGACAAGCGCTAACTTGCTTACCGCATCACTCCAAGCCTAAATCCTAAATCTGCAATGAGTCCTGGCTGTTTTCCCTCCTGCCAGTCGTTATCCTGCCTTCCAGCGAACATGCCGTGCCTCTCCTCTGCCTCCGACGACGACTTTCTTACATCTTAACCACGCTCCTCGTCTTCCCTCATGTTGCCTCACCTTCTGCCAACCAATATTCTGGGGTATACCCGAGAAAGCGCGTCCGCAACCTCGTCCTTCGAGACCTTTAGGTAATCGATTCGAGGAGACACCTGCTGAGCTCTGCTATGAGACAAGTCGCCAAAATGCCAACATACTTTGTCTCAACGGGCATCGCTAGCATTAGTGAACAACCCGCTCAACGAATCCGTGGGACTCCCTGGGGACGACTAGAAGCAGAGGCATACCGAACGGGCGCCACGTTGGATGCGCCATTTTGATCTGGGGGTTCCTTATGGAGGTTCCTCTACTAATAATCGCCGCCCAATCGGTATGCGTTTCGCTCGTCACCCAGGGAGTGACATAACACAACGAGAGGACAGCGAATGGGTTTACTGTACCTCCGGGTTGCCCGTCGTCGAGAGCCGGCAGTCCGGGCACGCCGACCCTTGTTGTCGCCCGTCGATCAGAACTCACAGTTGGAGTTCGTGTCCAGGCCTGTGGATCGTCCTTCCCACGCCAGCGCTGCGTAGGCTGGCTGTCCAGGGCTATCACAGCCCGAGTCTCGCTGCGGAACCACCCGGGATCATCGTGGCCTAGGCCAGATGGCCAGGGCTCGCCGTTTCCACCGGTCCGTCTCCAAAGCTCGCTGGTGGGCCGCTCCGGGGTTCGCCATGAACCAGGCCAGGCAACCCGGCTTCGTCATTCTTGCCCAGCTCCATCTTCGCTCAGCTCGCACTGTCTCGCGCAGCTCGTGACTTCTCCGCCGACCGCCTGTCACGTGCCCTCTGCCTCGTCATTCACCCTCGGCTCCCACACATTATAAGACATCTTTAGAGATCAGCCGGCTGACCTGACATAAGTTGTCACAGTACAATTTTGGATATCCCCTATTTTCGTATCTAGAGCTCCTGACTCTCATCTTAATTAACTAAGATAAATTTGCCGCTACCTTTATTTAAAAAGTCCTTTAAAGCAATAAAGGCAGTATTTTAGGAACCATCGTTTAAACTTGCGTAGATGACATTAAACTGTCGATTCGAGCAGCAAAAAGAATCTATAAAATTATTTTTCGAATTTCCTCATTGAACTTTGTGGTGCAGCTGACTTTGTGCATAAGTCACGTGACATCATTTTTCTAGCCAAATTTAGCAGAGAACCTGAATTGGTGTACGGGTCCTGTGCCATCACCTTCCCTCCTAAATCTTTCGGGAAATGCTGGAATAATGACCTACATGAACGCGTAGAGAGCCTGAACTTAAGAAATAGAGCAACTCAAACCATGCGGAGCGTTTGCAATTTAATAGCAGACGTCTCCTGCACCGATTGATTGGAAGTGCGCATGCGTTGAGTTGCTGCGTCACGAAAAGGAAAGCATGCGGACAGGCCCATGCTGCTTGCAGACGGTCGGCGGTTTTGTCACCTCCTCGGAGCCCGTATCGCAAACACGACCTATATACATAAGTCACGTGACAACGATCAAACAGTTGCTAAGCACTCGGTAATTTAGGCACACCATGCGTGTACTGCAAAACTGGTGTTGCCTGGTGGCTGAAATGTGGAAGAGGGGAAAGGGATTGTATGCGCGTCTTGGTGGTGCAGATATTGTCCGCCGACTGCATTGGCTGATCTTGTAGCCTCTCTGGCGAAGAACCCCCTTCTGCGTGGACCGTCATATTGTTCGTGGCACGATGAATTTCTTTGTTGATGCCAGGAAGGTAAGTATACATGTGTGTAAGTACAGCCTCTAGGTGCCACCCTCTTATTGCCGATCTGTGAAGTCAAGCATTGCTAAAGCGTGCCTTTGACAGCAACACTAGTGCACCAACAAAGCGTTCTTCCCCAAGGCGGCCTGACTAACTTTTAAACCTTTGTTGCATACTTCAAAAGCTTCCATGCAAAACATAAAATTTTGCATTTTTGCAACAATTGGTATTGAGTTGAGACCCAGGATTTTTTTTCTTAGCTTTCAGAAATGTAGTTTATTAATTGCAGAACATCCACTACAGTGGACAGCATGCACTGGGGGCACAAGATCCCTTTCGTCCCATGACCATAACTTTGGCTTTTTTATCCTAAACTCAACGTCTTTTTCTTGGTGGTGGAGCTTGAGGTCCCGTATCGCGATCGTCTTTATCACTGTCATCACTTTGGCTGGCATCTTCCCAGCAATCATCACACCTGCCTTGATCGTCCTCTATGGCATAATCGATGTCATCATCCTCGCTCTCTAAAAGATCATCATCACTTCCTGCCGGCAGTCTGTCTTCAAGTAGGACACTGATTTCTGAGTCAGATTGTGAAATATCCTATAAAGCATCGACGTCTGCATTTCTCGAGGGTGACTTGGTAGCAGATCATCTGTCTCTAAAACAAAAAAACAAAACAAAATATAGTATTTTTTTCTTGGAATATTTAGAATTATGACGCATTGCTCATTACAACAGGAAATTGGACAATTCCAGTATATTTACAGCGATTCTGACCGAATACAATTTGTGCATAGCTCATGGCCCCGTAATGCTGCTGTTCATGGTGTCCACCGGAGTGGGCAAGCCACAAATAGATCGCTTACTGAACAATGAAGACTTATTGGACACTCATATTTGTAAATATTACACCTCAAGACTTACTCGAAGGCATAAAAACGTTTAACAGAGGAGTACTAAGTTTTTGCGACAGTTAACGACGCTTTTGCGAGGATGCTCGTGCTTTACCTGGAAAATGTGGAAGCTCCAATCCTGGATGCAGATTATGTCAACACCAGTGAAATTGTGGCGCCATCTATGAATGGCAATCGAAAAGAGATATGTCCACTGAAGTGGACACCATGCGTACGGGTACTATGTCGCCTGGCGATTTATTTAAAAATATTTAACTTTGTCCTCTGTAGTGGCCACTATGCAACAAAGGGTTAAGGTGTGATTGCTTGCAAACGCAAAACAAGGGCAGTGCAGCAATTTTTGAACTTTCAGTACTTTCAGTTAGTTTTTTTTCCCTTAGCGCAATGACAGTTGCATTAAGAATGCGAGAGAAACCAGCAGCATTGAACCCCTCAACTCAAAGCCAGAAAGAGCGGCCACGTGATCTGGAGCCGATTATATGCCGCCAATGTTTATCATAGCCACGCGATGGGGTTGACAAGCACAGGTTACATGCTGAGGTCCACAGATTGTTAATAAGGTTCGGCTATTCCCGTCATCGCAGTGATTGGGCGCGAGCCACTACCACAATGCATGTCGAGGAAAGCCCAAATGGAACGCTCACACAGTACTCGTGTCGAGCGTATGAGCCACATTTAAATATCATCACGGCGGGGATCGCTATTCGTGATGACGAAATCCCGGCATTGCATTGTTTACGACGCCAAGAATGCGATACCTTTAAGTTTATCAACAAGTTTTGTGGAGTAGAGATTAAAAGAAAACACCCGCTTTTATCGTTAAAATAATGCGGCCATAAAGAAGCTTCATGGTGTGTGGTTTGCGTGTGAGTATACTTGGGTCGCACTAGAGCCAGCAAACTCATATATAGGAATAATCATTCCTACCTAAAATCATTGCACGGCCCCTTTCCGAATAATTTAGTACAGTACAATCAAATACAGGCCAATAAATGAGGAACGCTCAGACATAATCCATTGAATGAACCTGTCCGTTTTGCCCGGGCGGCAGAGAAAAGCTCACTGCGAAACCGGCAGATGCGGAGAAAAGCTCACCGGCTTTTGAGCAAATGCAAAAAAGCTCACCGATTTTTTTTTAAATTTTTCCTTAGCTTAGCAGATTCTGCGTCACACCTGACATTTTAACACAATTTGAATTCGTGACTTGATTAAAATATGCACTTTTTTGTAATATTCTTGAAGTTCATTGGGCATATTTACTAATGCCTCAGAAATTAGTAATCACCAATTCTGTATATTAATGCAGCCGCAAGTGTAAAATCTGAACATTGGACACCGGTATGAAAGGCAACAATGTATTGACAGTTGACAGTGTGCCGTCGGTAGTCTCTGCAAAAATAAAGGTTTGTCCTTTGCGAGCGAATATGAATAGCGGTGTGTGAACCATTTCAACTCCAGAAGTTATGTAATGCCTGACAGATAAGTATGTGTTTGTTCATGTAATCAGTGGTGGCTACGCTGTTCTATTTCTGTTAATTTCATTAACAAAACTTTAGTTGCAAGTGCAGCTTCGTCCTGTCGTGTCTGTTGTCTTCACTCTGTCGTCGTCGTTTGAGTGGTTTTCATCATGTGTAGCCTTTACCAACTCGCCCATTTCGCTACCTTACAGAATACTATACTTCGTTTCAGCTTTGGTCCGAGCGCGGCCGATGTTATGAGCCGTAGGGCCAATCAAACGGCGAAAGAGGCCCACAGTCATGGCGTGCTCTCTGCAGTTGATAGGACCATGCAGGTATTCGCCGTCTCTCTCTGTGAGTGCTCCTTCGCCGGCTAGTACTATCAAGCGCAGAGAGCACGCCATGACGTTGCGCTTTTTGCGCTGTTTGATTGGTCCTTTGGCTCATAATATCGGCCGCGCTCGGACCAAAGCTGAAACGAAGTATACTTCCTATATAGGTCACGGGTAACAACGGTGCCAGTGGGCAGCTCTGAAGGTCATGGGTCGCTGGCCGTGGAAAGGCACTATCACACAAAGGCAACGTGGGGAAACACCAGCACGAACGGCTAGAAAAGGTGCTTGATTGTGGAAGAAAGAAACCTCGACATCCTCCTGACGGTTTTATCCTGTTTTCAAGGGTTACCAGAAGCTTCAGAGAATTTCAAACACCGCATTGTTGCGCATGCACTTTCGGATTTTCGGAATTTACAGTTTTTAATTTTCAGGTTTCAGGCAGACATTATTAAGTTTTTGAACTTTTACCTTTTCTTCAAGTTCACAAAGTTTTCAGCAAGGCTTTCGTGGCCTCGAGAGAAAACCCCCAGAAAACACTGGCCCGCACTCACAAATTTGCGAGTAGTATTCCCAATAAGAGTAACAAATAATACAAAAAAGGGCATTTTCTTGTTTACAAAGTTGACAAATTTTAATGATAATAAATTGACATACGTTACGCATGATACAAACGCCTCCACATAAAAAGAAGAAGAAAACGGTGAGCTTTTTCTCCGCCTTCGCTCAATGGCCGGTGAGCTTTTCTCCGTATCCGCCGATTTTGCGGGGAGCTTTTCCCGGGATTCGTTTTGCCCACAACTACACACATGTTTGTTTGGCTAATAAGGGAAAAATAAACGTAGCGAAGATCTAGATGTACAATCTAGGTCCTAGAGAAACTTTCTGTTTAAACCTTTTCTTCACCAATAAAACAAAAGGTATAAAAAACTTTAAAACTTTCTTGCCTAAATGTTTGCACAACATACTTTACTTTGCGCAAACTCAGATTTGCACCAATATTTATGATTTACAAACCATGGTTTTGGTATCAGCCGAAGACAAAATGAAGAGCGTTAATCACGAAGTGGCGGTTTACTCAAATACATTCAAGTTTACCAGTGATCAAGGTTCGTTTTAGGCAGTTTGCAATGCCTAAAGGAAGTGTATGTATGTGGATACGTTAACAGGGGGAAGCTAGTGAACCTGATTACGATCAACAATACACCTACCTTGTTAAACAAGGATATGACCCGCCCTTCACGCAACCTTATCTTCATAGTCCGAGGGCAGAGGCTTCCTTTGTCATCTTCGCGACCTTGAATAAACTGAAGCCAAATGCACTTTCACCTTGTACCCTTTCCCCTCACTGACCCCCTTCTTGACCTCCACTAAGAGAGGAGGGATTATAGTGGCAGACCCATGACCGTATGCAAATGCCTCCTCTCATTTGATTGGGGGAAATTCCGATCACTACTTGCACCTCGTCCGTCTTAAGCAGTTGCTATATAAGCGGACGTCACAGTTCTCTCTCGTCAAAAGAAGGTCGGTGCCGGTCGTTCCTCATTGTTCCCCGTCATCAAGTGAGAAGATGGACTACGGAGGTGAGATTTCTGAAATATCTGTGTGTTCGCTTGAGATTTAGCGTTTGTCGGTTCAGCGGATATTATTTCGATGCTTTAAATAGCCGTATATTTTATGTGCCTAGTATGAGAGTCTTGCGTCTTTATGTTCGATGCGAGATGTTGATCTCACGAACGTTTATAGGGCAGTTCGAAATACATTCTTTTATTTATCACATTATGATAGTATATCATCTCTAGGACACGAGAATTCGAAGAGATTGTTAGAAACGTTTGAGGAACAGGAGCAGCTAACTCTTTGGTCGAAACCTAAAATGAATGTATTTCAAGGGTCTTAATGTTTCCGGTGAGGCTTTTCTTTGTTCCTTTGTACACCGTATTTTCTGTAGCATTATTTTACGAATTTAAACATTAGTCACAGTTAATTTCGTTAGTTATTATCTCATCCCCTCCCTATTTGCACCACGCAGGACAGCACGGACGCCCGGATGTCTGCAACTTGACCTGGGTTGACGCGGCTCCGATAATGTCCGTCACTTCCTTGGCGCCCGGTCCGTACCTGATTGAAGACTTGAGCGTGCCTCTTCCAGCGGCTTTTGTTGAGGTGAGGATCTTGTCTCTAGGCGTACCTTTTTTAATTTTTTTTTCGGCCATGAATTGTCCTGCGTTTGGCTTTAAAGAAGCATGCTTGATAATCCCACATATCCCTCAAAATTTGTTCAACGGGTTAATAGACGCATTTCCGGCCTGACAAAAATATTATGCTCGGCAGATAGAGTAATGCCTGGGTATTTCAAAAATGTGTTTAATTTTGCTCCAAATGCCATTTGAGCATCTGAGATTGACAAAGGAGTGCGGTAGAGAAACTTCAAAGCTACAAAGATCTAAATCTTCAGACAGATCGATGACACTAGCTGTCTCTGGTCTCCCAAGGGCGCATTCTCTTCTCGCGTTAATGTTGTGCTCAATTTTTCTTACTATCTTCTTTCTCCTGTTAGGTGGCATCTGATTCTTCTGCTCTGCCTCAGCAGCTGGCGGGTGCGGACACATCGTCTGGGCTGGGCTCTGTCGGCGTACTGAGCGGGCCCAGAGTCGATATACCTTCCCAGGGCCGTGGTTTCCGAGCACTTCGACTCAAGACCCGCCGCCGATACTCTCATTACAAGCGCATTCCTACCATGAGGCACCGATAGCCCCAGGGGATGTGGCGCGGTCGCTATTTTCTGGACGTTTCGTTCAAGCTCCATCTTTGTCCGCCGTCGAGTTCTAGTCAATAAATGTATTACCAGTTGTCTTGAGCA